>BGPR01031291.1:0-18128 GCA_013235015.1 Araneus ventricosus | reverse complement strand
TAAATCTAAATTATACATCAAAACATGAAAAAGGAAGTGAACAGCAACCAGCATTGAGAAGAAGAGCTTGTGATTTGCATTTGAAAGAAACAAAACGATAATCAAAATCCATGAAATGCAATTGGTACATTATATAGTATACTTGTCAAAAGTGTCACTCTCTAACAAAAGTTAAATGTTTCGATTGTAAGGACAATGATTATAATCTATGCATAAAGTCTTTGATGTGCAATCTTAGTTTATGTTATAATCTTTGGCATTTAGAATACAGACACAACAGAAATTTTTAAAAAATACTTTGGTTGTGTGTGTTGAGGGGGCGCCATATTGTTGCTTTGCCCGGTTGGTAAAATTACCTCGAGCCGCCTCTGGTTCTGATAACATCATAACTTAGTAGAGAAGAGTTTTCCATAACAAATATTTGGACTTGTGCTTTTATCTATACTTATAAAAGGCAATGTTTGCATGTGTGCGATGTTCAGACGAATCCATCGCACTTACAACCATGAAATTTGGCACACTTGTAGATGTAATGGTGACTCAATGCACCTCGAAGCCAGAATTTTAAAATTTAATCTACAAATTTTTTTATTTGATGTTTTGTGTGAATTTGGCATGTTTACGGCTGTAGTATTTTTCCTAATGATCGTTGAAAAACAATTAATGCATTATCGGATAGAACAGACCAATTTTCGTTCTAAAGAAAGTTTGTTTTGAATTTCCAACATAGTTTACTGAATTTTGAGAAATTTTTAACTTTCATCTTTTATTTTCTTGCCTCCGGCGTTCTAATAACCCTATCATTTTAATTTTTTCTGGTATAAACTGGAATATTTATCCCTGCTTTAAATCAAGAATGGTTTAAATATCTTTTTTCTCCTATTTTCTATGAATTTTTGTATTGATCAGTCCAAACATTTTCTTTCGTATATACGAATCGAGGAAGCTTTCTACCGAACCCAGGTTACTCTCAGTTCCCAGAATGCATTTCTACTATCCAATTGGCTAGCGGTACCAAGCGAAAGTCACGTGATACTCTCGATCATTTTATTGCGTCAGCTAATCTTAATTATTTCATTTTACTGATACAAGAATAATTTATTTTATTCTTTTGATAGTCGCGCATAAATGCTGATATCTTTAGTTAAAAGAACATGTTATTCACCTCGCTCAAGTTCCTGCGTGTACATTCACTGAAAATGAATGGCGAACTCAATAATATATATCAAAAAAGCTTTAATCTAAAATAAACTTATCAACGTTGTTATATTCCGCGGTATAAGATATATAACCTTATAGTTGCCCATTCTGGCGTGTTTTAGCTATTTTGTTTACCGCCACATATGTTAGCAAGAAAGCACGGAAGAATATGGTACAAAGGCAGTTTTTGAATGGATGAAAAGTAAGGAAAAAAAGATAGATTTTTGTGAAGTTGCCGAACCAACCAGTACCATCATTAATAGTTTTTAACTTAATATCTTCTCTTATTTGTTCAAGCAGAGCAGAATGAATATTATCATTCTCAGATGTATGGTCCCGCAAATGCTCAATTACGACTACCGTGACTTACATTGTAATATATACATGTTTTGATTTCCTTTTCAAAACTTTGGGCTTTTGTTATTTTGTTGAAGTCATTATTCCACGGACAACGCCGTGCGAGTACTGCTAGTAATAAATAAATGGCAGTTTCTAACGGTTATAATTAGCATTACTGATTGAAAAGAAAACAGTTCGTTGGACGCCCATCATGTGTCTATTCGCAAAGTTTTTGCCTTTGTGCATTTGTACGTCCTTTTAAATGTAATGCACCTAAAATAGGAATTAAGGATTAAAAAAAATTAAGAGATGAAAGATCAATGAGTATTTAATAGGTTGTTGTTGGATAAGAGATAAGCAATAGAAGAGAACCAGAAAAGTTCGAATGGATAATCTTATATTTACAATTTTTTTTTGGTTCCGAAATATTTAAATTATAGTGACGAAAATTGAATAGTGTTTCTTTGTACCCCCACAAGTGACACAGTGACTAAGGAACATATAAATGAAGTAACAATATATAAATATCAATGATGAGAATATCATAAAATATTTTAGCTCTACTCGCTAATATTACTTATAAACCGTTTGTGAGGAGATTCCTATTGAACATCTTGAAGTGGTGGATTTACATTTAGTGTATAAGTATATTCTACTGTTCGACTGTCTTCTTCATTGTCATCCAAAGACCAATTTACTGATTTTCCGCCTGTAAGCTGCTCTGAGTCTAAGAATCAACCTGTATATCATTCCAGAGAATGTTCTTGTTTTGCGGACTGACATCTGCCTCTGCAATATAGAACCATGATTGCAATCCAGATGGCTCCCAGACAGCATATGACACACTTGACGCGGCAAATTTGCAGCAAAGTTCAAGCAAAGTAACAAAGCATAATCGACAAACCCACTTCCAGAAGAAATTTTCTGTGAAGTTGTTATGACAAACTTCACACCTGATTTCAAAACAAGTTTGCTGCAAAGATGATACAGCACACTTACACAGCACTACCCTTACACAGTTGCATATATCTGGTTTTGATCTTTGTCTCTGTTTTAAAAACCATTCAATTTTTAATTGCATCTAGACCTCGTCCTTCTTTTTATTCATTCAATAAATCAATGATAATTTGTCTTTTTATAAAATACTTAATAATAAAATAAATCTATCTCGAATAATATATCGGGCTATCTCGAATAATGTATCAGCGCGTAGTGTAAATAAGATGCTAAGAATATTTTGCAGCATGCTAGATGTGAAGATAAATTCAGAAATATTCGTTATTGATTCCGAAAAATTCAGTTTTTTCTTCGAAAGTGAAATTTCAAAAAGTTTAGATATGTGGTGTTGCTTTTAAAGCGACGATGTTTGTAATGAGTCGCTTCAAAAATCACGAAGAAGCAGGATAAAAATATTCAATATTGCTTTAAAAGGTCTTAATAGTTTTTTATTTTCCAAATGAAATTTTAAATGTCTTACAAACCATTTTTTAACCCTTGATGTTTGTTACCCAGTCTTAATGCCGTGACCTGAATGCATATTTATAGTTTTTGATAAATGCATATTATTTTGAATAACGTTAAGATATTCAAGATTCAGAATTAAATAATACTAAACAAATTAAATTAAATTAAACTGAAATTACTTTTCTCACTCTCCATTTAGGATGTTAATATGATAAAATTATTTCGATTTTTTTTCTTAAACCGTCGTGTTACAAAATGGCGTCTTGAAATAAAGGAAATACATTTCAAACATTGCATAATCTTTCATCAATTGAAAACAGCGCAATTATTTTAGAGTTCACGAAGTTACGAGGCTGATTCAGAAGACTGACAGTTTTCGCATCAATTAACTTTGTAAGACTTGCCTTGGAAGCATTCAAATTCTCCAAAGCTGCTTTATACATTAATCATGAAACGACGAAAATAAAACTGAACATTTAGATGTGTATAAATATGTTTATAAATAGATTACCACTCTTTTAATTTATAATATTTATATATATAATTTGTTTTTAACTACAAAATCACAGCGGGGTTCAAGTCGTTGGAATTTCTTTTATTTAAAGCTTGTACTTTTACATACAGGCTGGTAAACAAAAATTAAATATGAAGTTTTCATCATTTGAAGGCAGAAGGAAAAAGAGAATTAAGGTTCAGTTTTGTTCCCAGAATTTTAGGTTTCAGCGCCATCTGTTAGCTCAGTGAATAATGTTTCATTATATCGATTTGGAAGTGCGTAGAACACTAAAATTTCAACAGAATTTTACCTTTCAAATATTGGACAGTAAGGAAAATGATGTTAAATTTAGTGGTGACGATTATCGTTAAAGTAACTGATTTTCGGTTATTATGGTTTGCATCACCAATGGTTTAACCATGTGGTTATAATCGATCATAAAAACTGTTCTTTCAAATAATCGTTTTCGGGGGGGAGGGGTTAAATAGAAACAAATTTGAAAGTTGGTTTTGTAGGAAAAACACTTAGTTTTTTAATAAAATGAACCCATTGGGAAACATTTATTGTCTAATCTATTCAGAAAAAAATTTCACTATTGCATCGATGATCTTTGCGAAGCATGGCATAGAAAGGGATTCTGTAATTTTTGAACACCTCTGTCTTTAAGGCAGCTAAAAGACTTTTGAGATAGAATTTTGGCAGCACAACGTATAAAGTTGAAGTTGTTTTAATGAAGTTACGAATATTGTAATTAAGAAGGATAGGAACAAAGGAGCTATCCCTGGCCTGCCAAAACGCGCAGGGTCACTTGAAGAACGTTCGCCATGACAGCAGTCGGAAACTGAGTTGGGATTCCTAACGCCCATCACCCAACATTAGAGTTTAAGTTAAATAATTTAATCTGAATGAGTTATGAAAACGTCAAAGTTGCAATACCGTGCAATACCGAAAGCTAAAAGTTCAAAAATTGGAAAATTATTAGAGTACGATACAATACGGTACCAGATAGCATGTACACTTGCAGCATGTGTGATTTTTCTTGGTATTATCTTGCCGTGTCAAACTTGAAGTGACAAATTTGCAGCAAACCTCCTGCAAAGTAAGATAGCATAATCGACCAGCCCACTTGCAGAAGAAGTTTGCTGAAAAGTTGATACGTCACACATACACATTACGACCTAGATACAGTTGTATATATTTCGATTTGATCTTTGTCACTTTTTTAAAAACATTCGATTTTAAATAGAATCTCCTAGAAAACGTCCTTCTTTTTATTAATTCAATATATCAATTATAATTTGTTAAAAGTAAACTAGGTCTTTTTACAAAAAAATTTGAAAAATTCTCCATCTTTTTATTAAATTTAGAACTAGTGCTTTAAGGAACATTATATATCGCATTCTTTCAATGTTGAAATTTTAACGGTCATAAACAAAATTAAACCTAAAAAACAGTCAATGTTTGTTGATATTTTGTGCCATATTTTTAAAAGTAATTACTTTTGAACCCTATTTTCAAAATTTATTCTACTAGCAAATCGTAGATATTTGCGAAAATCGCTCTCACTTTGACTTCAAATCATATTCTCAACTCAAAATTTAAAAAAATTATGAAATCAAGAAAACGGTTTAAAATAAAACGTGTAGATGCACTATCTATTAGCGCCATCTATCTTCGCTTATTAGAGTCTCAATGGCTGAATGGCTAAGGCGACTGGCTATGAAGGCGGTTGTCGGGGGTTTGAATCCAAGATTTTCTGCGTATTTTGTTTTTGCTATAGTTTGCAATGAGTTTGATGCAACAAGCTTGCTGCAAGTTGGACAAGTGATCTAACTCGTTTTCAATAACTTGTTTCAAGCTTCCACTCTTGCAGTGTCAAACTTGCTGCAATCCTGCAGATTTGCAGAGTAAGATTGCTGCAACTTTGTTTCAAACTGAAATTGTTATCTGTGTCTGACTTTAGAGCATACAATGATGGTTGTAGCGGAAATTTCTGGAATGTCACTCATTCAACGTTTTATATTCTGAAACACCAGAAATGCATGTCATTGTAATAAGTGTAGTATATTATAATAAGGGAAGTTCTATATTTGCGGACTGACTAATGATTCTACAATAGGTAAGACTGATAGATGGCGCTGACTTTTTTGCAATTGAACTTTATGGAGCGTTACTCGGGTGCTCGTAGTATGGAAAGGCTGTCGAATTTAGAGCACCTGGACAATTTTTAATGAGCGGAGACGAGAATTAATTTTAATGAAAAACAAGTAGTAAAATTTGTTTGTAGTTTGTTTATGTTCAGAATAATATACTGAACTTTTTATAAAATGTACTTTAAAGTAGGAAACAAATAGCTTAAAAAATTGTGTTATTGGTTCAATTAAGGAAACTGGTCTCCCATTTTGGCTCAGTTGTTTCTTAAAATGGGCTACAAATTTCTTTAAGCAAAATTAATGCAGTTTTTTGGGGGGATTCTTAAATTCATTACAAAATATACGTTTAGTTGTTTCTGCTTTTTTAATGAAACATTAATGGCTTTAGTGTCCTTCTATTGTTTTTAGGGGGTCTTGTTTCTATCCCAGTTTGTGAGGAGTTCTGTTGCTGATAACTACTTTCTGAACTATTTCTGCAGTTAAAGATAATAATAAGATTCATTGAAACAGACAAATTTAGACAAATGTTTGAGATTCAATCTTTGAAAAATTTGGGCAGCAACAAAAATTAATAAATAAAATAAATAAAAAATATTCTGTAATCGCATTTATTAAAATTATAATGATAAATTATGTCCAAACAAAACCAACCTATTTACTTTGAAACAACGTAAAGGATATTTGTCTTTTGTTAAAATAATTGAGTATATCGAAATCTAACACTTTTCACTAACAGGAACCTCGTAGGGCTTTATTTTAAAAACGATTTATACACTGCATTTACGTGTCAGGGGCTATTTTTATATTAATTTCCAAAATATCTTTAAAATTTCTAATTTCAATAATCTGATCAAAGTAGGCATCTGTTAGTTATGCACGCTTCACGGTGGCGCAAAGTAGGTAACTTCCTGTAGGCCTCTCAACTTTGGGGGTCTCAAGGCCACGAGATTTTTTGTGGTATTTTCAAGGTTGTCAAATTTTATGTTTTCGTTTGATTTATAAAGACCAAAAGTAAACCTAGTTATACTGAAATTAAAACCAAGAATCTTTTAAATTTAATAAGACTATTCATAGGGATTTTTTTATGTTTTAAAATTTAATTGCTGATTAGCATTTTTTTTTTTAGTTGGCTGACTGACTTATAAGCCAGCAGACCAGGCAAACTTTGTATCAGAGTATTCAAAATGACTTAGAAAGTTTTCAATTTTTTAACCTTTTTGTTAAAATTTATTTTTTATATGCGAAATTCTAAAACCTACTCTATTAAAAGTGACCCATGTATAATGTAATGTTTTGTTAATTTAGTTTGTGGGAATATTTGCTATTTCAGTCTGTTTATATAGATACTATATTAAAATCTATAAAAAATTTTTCTTTGCAAGTGAAAACGGGGGGGGGGCCCAATATTTGTACCGGCTAAGAGCTCCGAAAATCCAGCAATGGCAACCCAACGTTTTTTCTGTGCAGTTATTTTTCACATTTAGAAATTCCGAATATGAAGTTTAAATTATTCGAAGAAAACAAAATTCCGAATATGAAGTTTAAATTATTCGAAGAAAATACCCATTGATGGGCAAAAAGAAAGATCAGCGTGGCTAGATCCAGAAGCTTGGGGAAATGTTTGATTTCCTTCACTTCTTATTTATATGTACTTTTTGGACTTATTATGTTATTTTGCACAAGCAACGACGACAATCAAACTTGTGCTTGTAGAAAAAGTTGCAACTTTCATGGGCATTATACTCATGATTTTAAAAATGAATGACTAAAGTTTAATTATAAGAAAATATTTAATATTTCAAAAAGCATTTTCTAGAAGCAATATTCCACTGTATTTTGGAAGAATTTATACAATTTTAATGCTTCTGATTCCAAAATGTTGAGCACATGGTATGTAAGTGTTTCAAATGCTATCTAGTATCGATTTAGAGAGGCGCTCTAATTCCGTGGAAGTTGATATGTTGCAACCCACAGATATGTTGAAAGCGATTATAATGAAAACTGATTGTTTTTAGATTTGCAACAATTAAAATTATTTCATAATTTATTGATGTATTATATAAATGGTTGTGTTGTAAATTTTCCTCTTTTTCTCAAAATACAATTACGTAATTCTTAAATATTTTTTTCAAATGCCGGATTTTTATATTCCGAATAACAAAGTTTCAAAAATCAGTACATAAAGGATTTCGAGTATTTTACTTCTGCTGCAACTTTACAGTAGGAGTAATATATCAAGAAATAATAAAAGAGAATGTATGTGTGCCTGTTTATCTGTTTGCGCAATGCAGGTTAGACAATTGGACTTGGAAAATTCCGAAAGTTGCGGCATTTTGTACCAATACACTTTCCAGGACGACAATGTGCACCAAGGAGCGATATTTTAAAATTTTGAGTAGAATTTCGTTTAATTAAAAAGTAAGCAAAGTGTTGTTTTTTTAAACCAAAAATAGCGGCAAATATTATCTCACGAAAAAGGTTTTTTCATCGCCTCAAAATTTAAAGAAATTTATTTTTGTAAATGATACCAATTTAACTATCAGGCAAAGTTTTCCATTACTCGATAGTATTTTAAAATATTTGTGTGAATTCTTGCTACAAAACTTTTCATCGTTCAATGGTTTGAATAGTATTTTTTTTTTGAAAATAGAGAAATTTGATAGTCGCTTCTATATTTAGAATTACTTTATTATAAGAAAGAATGTACCGTGAAAATCTAGAACAAAGAAAAGGTATTGCTTGCCTGCAAATCCAATTTGTGAATTCATTAATTTGCTCAATTAGATGTATCACCCAACTATGTTGTGTAGAACACATCAAGTATATCGATATATTAACAAAGAACCCGGCGTTTCCCGGTTTAGCCAAAATATTGCTGGATGCACGAAACGGAACCATGTTATACAAATAACATAGTGTTCGTTAATATTACTTGAATGATGGAATACTGATCAAATTTTAATACGCTTATTCATCAATTAATAGTAAAAAAAATTCCCATTCACTGACTTAGACTACTTGGCGTTGATGTGAACGTTCAAAGGCTCTCCTAAGCCCACCTTCTTCATTTCTAACAAATCTCTTTTCAATAATTTGACCCAAAGTTCCATTATATTGTAAGAAATATTGTGAACTCTACAGCTTAAACTCATCTTTTTTGAGAAAAGTTCTTTTTACACCAGAATAAATCTAATAGAAGGCTGTACTTATGAAGATAAGCATAACATGGAGGAGGCTGCCGGTTTTATTTTTGTAAACAAACCGATAGTTACCATCAGCGAAAGAGAAATCAACTTCTTTTTAGCTTCACGCATCTGAGTGTTTTTTACCGCAAATTAAATTATGGATGGATTTTTATTACATGCGTGCATATCTACACTGTTAAAATTCGATTGTATGTTTTTATGTTCGGCTGTCTTCTCACGAACCGCTGAACGGAGGAGCGCGCCGAAAGAACCAAAAGTTTGGGAATTATCAAAGTTACCCATTTTGACCATTTAAATTCCAAAATTTTAAATAGTAAAAATGATATTAATTAAAAACTAATTTACAACAATACTTTTCATTGTTGCAGCGCAATTAAAACCGTTTTCATTGGTTAAACAAATATTTGATTGCGTGTTTCTCTTTCATTGTTGAAAGCTTCAACGATGCAATATGGAACCCGCAACAATGCAACGAGGGTAGCGTTTTGTGCGGGTTTTTGGTAATTGATACAAAGAAACAGGAAAAATTAAATCGCTCAAATAGGGTTTCTACTAAAAATGTTGTTTTAAGTGAGGTTTTACTTTGAGATTTCATGTATGCAGTGAATCTTGCTTCACGCGTGTATACTTCAGTTCGAATAAATGGTAGTTACATTTGTTTAATTACATCAGTTACGGACAGTCGAGGAGTCGGCCTTTTTAGAGGAGTCAGAGTCGGTTAAAAATAATGCTGGAGTCAGAGTTGGTTTTAATATGATGTCTTAATTTATAAACTTTGGAAGTATAATTGTTTATTTTAAAGTTGTATTAGTTATTATACGGTTTATTATTTAAAAGTTTAAAATAACATTTATTTTTCCAAACCCCTCGTATATGAATTAAAATTGTATATGAAAAATAGAATATGTATGCACCCTATTTTAGTTGCTATAAGTAACTTCTTTCCGTTGGGCAAGGACCTTTCCATTATTATTTTCCAAATTTTGGCTTTTTTTTGCGTTTTATTTTTCCCTCCAACTCGATTCAGATATTTGTAGTTCTACTGCATGAAAGAAAATATACCATTACAAAGATTCTGAAGCTCTGGAGGGGTTAGTCGTTCTACTTATTTTTTATTGAGTATTGAATGCCAAGTCATTTAAATATGAATGGCATTTTTAAATAATAATAGAAATATATAAATTTGAATTAAAATGAAAATAAATAAAAGAAACAGAAACCGAAAAGGCAAGCAATAATAATAATGAAAACAATATACGTTTTTTGCGCGCAAACGCAGCAGCAAAAAGTAATTGCTTCAACAAAATTTTTTTAAAGATAACATAACAAAACCATAGTATAAAATAGCAAAGATTCTTCAATAATTGAAAACACTTAACAAAAATTAGAAATTACTTAAAATGGAAAGGAACTAGAATTGCGCACTCATCGGAGACCACACGCCATTAGTAGTTCTAAATGGACAAATTTTCTGTAGAAAGGAATGACAAAAGTCTAAATTTAATCCTTTCTTTTTTTTAATAGCATATTCTCGTTATACTTATTTTAACATTTTTTTATTTAATAATTTTAATTACTAAAATTATATTTCAATATTTCCAAATAGCATTTAGTCCCCAGGTTTATTTTACATCTCAGACTTAGGCATTCAATGTGTTAAAGCGTTTTCTTCACTATTTCTTCACAAATTATGACGAAATGGAATATTGGAAGAGGTTTCAGTTCTTGTTGTAGAAAAATAAATTACAACCTTCATTGGGAAAGACAAGTCCGTAGTATTTTTAAATGATCATATTTTAACTTTTTTATATTACGTAATAATTAATTTTTAAAATAATGTCTTTCTCAAACAATCATAACCATTCCTTTTTGTGCATATGAAATATTCCTGATAGAAGCTCTTAAAATAATTTAAAGCAAAAGATTAACTTGTAACTCCGATTATTTCTTGGCAAGCGAAAGAAGGTTTAAAAAAAAGCCTTAATAAAAAGCATCGAGATCACCATGGAACAATTAATCTAAACAAAACAATTTTTCTCCATTAAAGAAAAAACACATTTATTCCATGGTTCTTTCAAGGTTGATGATACATTTTGGAAATAAAGTAAAAGAAGGAAGGGAGATTCAGATAGTTTTTTATTTTCCCTGTTTATTCTGGGTGATGTACACCGAAGAAATCCATTAGTTTTCATTTTTTTAATTTGTTTGATACTTTCGTGACATTTATTTAATTTGATTTAACAACCTCTAAATAAAAATGCCATCAGATCTGAGGAAAAGTGATTTTCTTTTCGTTTTATTGAAAAGCTTTACTTAAGAATTGAATTTTCAATTCTTGCTGAATTTTAGATTGATTTCAAGCGCCTGATCTCTTGTTTAAATCTTTCAGTGGATATTGGAAAAAATAAGACTGTTTGTAGATTGCGTTCTTAAATAATTTTTTATAAACTAAGAATGATGTAATAACTGCATTTTTTAAAAACACTTTTATTAAAGTATTAAAATGCAGTTTTTTCCAATTTTAATTATTTTTATTTTTAGCCTTTAGTTTAAAATTCATTAATATAAATATTCTGGAATTCTGATATAAATTGATTCTCTTATTCATTATCAGCTGGTGGCACGTATGGAATAAAAATTTAATTTAATTGATTATTTAACTGATCATTAAATTCACGAAATTATTACTTTAGTGCATTATCATCAGAGAAAACATAAGTGTACAAAAAGTTCAAACTTCTAGCTCATCAGGATGTAAAAAAGGCGTATATAAAATTCAATCTTTACAAGCATGAAACAAATCAAGTTAAATAAAATAAATTAAATATTAGAAGAAGTGGCAGCCATGTTAAGAGTGAGAAGTAGAAGAATAATAAATTGAAGAGTTTTCTGTAGCAGAAGATGTATTTAGTGTTCAAATTCTTATTATTCATATTTATTGCTCTTATTATTCATATTAATATTATTCATATTCATATAATCATTCTTATTTTTCATATTTTTTGTTCATATTCTTATTATTGTTCATATTCTTATTTCATTGTTCATAATCTTATTATTGTTCATATTCTTATTTATTGTTCATATTCTTATTTATTGTTCATATTCTTATTATTGTTCTTTTTGTTATATAGTGTTCACATTCTAATTATTTGTTAATATTCTTATTATCGTTCATATTCTTATTTATTGTTCATATTTATTGTTCTATTCTTATTATTCATATTCATTGTTCAAATTCTTTATATATTTTTGTCCGTAACAATATTATTTATTTGAATGATTATAAGAGAAGGATATCAAAATCATTTCGTAATACGAATCCATCTAAATGGTATCTCGTTTTACAATGCCCCTATTTAATACAAATGGTGACTATCTGCGTCAGGAAATAAAGCTGGAAAATCTTGCGAGACTTACACAAACCGTTTCTTTTGAAACTTAATGAATTCCAAGAACAACTTTCAAATTACATTTACGCCGGTGCATGTAAGGTTGGTCATTCATGAGAAATCCACAACACGCGTATTCAACCATTCCACGCTAAAACGGATCGTCAGTTTGAAAAACCAGTTGCGGAAGGTTGGATATCCAACCTGACCCATTATCCATCACTCCATTTGTACTGCCGGGCCATAAAAGGGGTGGAAAAACGCCCAGAATTAGTGTGGTGTGTTCCAGATGGATGGATATCCAACCTGACCCATTATCCATCACGCCATTTCTACTGAAGGGTCATAAAAGGGGTGGAAAACCGGTCAAAATTAGTGTGGTGTGTTTCAGATGGATGGATATCCAACCTGACCCATTATCCATCACTCAATTTGCACTGCCGGATCATAAATGGGGTGGAAAACCAGCCAGAATTAGTGTGGTGTGTTTCAGATGGATGGATATCTAACCTGACCCATTATCCATCACTCAATTTGCACTGCCGGATCATAAATGGGGTGGAAAACAGTCCACAATTAGTGTGGTGTATTCCAGATGGTTGGATATTCAAAATGATATTATTATCCATCACTCCATTTGGACTCTCGGGGTAGGATTATGGTGTGCGAATTATCGAGGAAATCGGTGATGGTCAGGGCAGGGGATCTGAGTAACAAGCAGGGGAAGGATTTGAGTGGCGTGAGGCGGTCGTGAATGACCTGCCAAAATGGATGGGCTAAAACACGGAATAGCGTGGAGTGCAGTGGTCGTGAATGACCGGTTTAAGAGTGGCTAAATGATTCTTAATGTCTTGAATGTTCTTAGGTGCAACAGTTAAATTTAATAAATTAACTGTATAATTTTGAACACGCACCGCGGACGAAAAGTTTTTTTTCTAGATTTTCAAAATTGGCAGGGATCCCTTGGAGGGAGTCAGAGGACATACGGAAAAGATTGCTGTCGCAATCTTGACAAGAAAATAATTTTAACCTTAAGAAAAATGAATACAGTGAGGTCAGTGACGTGGCATGGAATCATCACATCCAGCATGTTGTTTTACTCTGAGTTGTGACGTTGCTTTCTTTCCTCTGATATAATTTCCGCAGATTGAAATACGATTTCCAATTCAAACAGAAACATCACACTTGATATACTACTCCGCAAGCAGAAATTGACTCCTATTAGCTAAATGCAGGGAAAGATCTAAAAATATCATTAATAGTAATATCGAAATCAGTTCATTTTTGTGAATTTAAAAGAACATAAATTGATTTGATTTTTCTAGAACGCGATGATACTTAGCTAAATTATCCTCATATCACAATCGTGAAAAACAAATGAATATGATATTTCAGGAAAATAATCAATTGTTAATTATACCAAAAATTGTAAGTAAAATTAAGAACTGCCACAAACCTTTGGAGTACTTAAAGTAAGTGTTCAAGCTATGCATGTTTTTCTCGCTGTTATTCATGCGATTGTCCTGTAATGAATTGAGACTGTATTCCACTAATTCTGTATCATACACTCTATCTGGTTTATCAATTTGTTTTATTAAATAAGTAGCGGTGGCCTAGTGGTAAGGTTTCGGCTTCGGGGCCAGAGGGTTCCATGCTCGAAACCCAATTAAACTAAAGATCCGTCGTGTATTGGGCCTGTTGCAAGCTAAATCATACCAACGTAAGGGGTATGATTTAGTGAACGTAAACTTTCGCTCGCTGGTGTGGCGTGGAAGCTTAGAGAAAGGCTGCCAGTCCAGGTGTCGTCCTCGTCATCTGTCCGCCGTTCAAAAGTACGAAGTCCGTCCCAAAAAACCCCTCGTGTTGCATTGAAACGAGATGCTAATTAAACAAAACTATTTTATGAAACTCGTTGGCAAAGGGGGGTTTTGTAGCAGCATCCCATTGCGATTAATTACGACACCGTGCTCTGTTGACTGACCTGTCCTTAAAGTTTGTTTAAACAGTTTTACTTCATCCTGTATATGAGGGTGGATAAATGAATCATGTAAGTTCGTCAATATTTTGGATTGTTAAACCTTTAACGGAAATACGAATTTCTCTTTAATCATCTGCTTCAGTAAATTTCTTTCACTAAATTGATAAAAATGTTAATTTATTTCTTATTTAGTCTTTTTCTTATTTACTTCCAGATCAGAACTATTGCTTGGGAAGATCCTCAAAAACAGTGGATGGAAGTAAGTTTTGAACATCTGTTTTATTATTTGAGACCTTTATTGTAGACATTTTTATCCGTGAAATATTGCGTTGACGTTTTCCAGCTGGAATTCTCATGTTTCGCCAAACGCGTAGGAAAATAGCTTAATCGAAATTTCACAGATTTAATGTTTCAAAACGCATAAGTTGCGCAAATTTGAAATATTGCTTTAACTTAAAATTAATCATAAAATTCAAAAATATCACAATACTAATAAACAAAGGGAGGTATTTTCATACGTTGTGGAATAATTCAGTTCTGTTGGGAAGTGACCACATAGAAAGCTTATATCTGCAAGAAAATGCTTTTATTTTTTTCATGGATTTTACGTTATCACACTTTTCAGTTGCTATGCTGAATACCACAATATGAAAGAAGAATAAAAACTTTTATGAATCTTGTAACAATATAGATGAGTAAAGTTAATAATTATTTACTTCCCAAAACTTTCGATAATGGCACTCAATTACAGTAGCGCCAATTACCCCGAAACTCGTGGACAGTTTTTCTTAAACAAAAGGTTAACAGCAATAAAATCTAAGCCAAGAAAAAAACAAGTACTTGCAGGATATTTAGATAGAAATAGTTTTATGTGGATATGTGTTTAAAAATAATTTTTATAAACCATTTCACAGTTTTCAGAGGAAAACTCTTTGGATTGTTTTTTCATAACTATTTGCTACTTACATAAAATCTTAAATTTCCAAATAAATTACTTAGGAAATCTTCAAAAAAATTATTTTTCTTGTGCAGAAAATTTCTTTTATAAATAGTTGCTTAATCGTGTTGCCATTGTTCTAAGCATCGAAATTACATCATTAGTAATATTTTTCTTACATAATGTGAAATTTACTTGTTATTTTGTCAGCAATTTTTTCGCACTTAATTTCCTACTTATATAGCATCAAAACAAAGAAATCCGTTCATCGTCAATTGTGCAGCTTCTAAATTTAAAATTTCTCAAATAGTTTAATTCCTACATTAAGTTTTTAAATATCTGGGCTTAGGAATATCGTATTGACATCATAATTAATTTGTCTATACCACATTTATGCCGATATTTTAAATCCTCCAACGTAACAATCTCATACTCATTTAAATGGAACTTGCTATACAGCAAAGAAATACATACGTCTGACTCATTAGAAATATCAAACAACAATCTCTAATAAAAAACGCGGTCTCAAAAATGACTTTGTCATCATTTTTCATTTTCACTTCAATTCAAAAAACAGTTTGTCGGGACACAATATCCGAGCGCTTTCTTCCAAACAAAAGTCTTTTAAATTTTCTTTTCATATTACAGGCGTTCCAGCTACATTGTGGCAACGAAGCTGGTATGGGGCACCAAGTAAGTTCATTATGCATATTTATTTACATAGCGTTTCAGTTGTGATCACTGACGTCATATATTCCCATGGAAACCGAAAAAGCCCTCTTTAGTGGAGAATTCTTTTCCAGCATCACTGCATATATAGTGTGCGTTCACTCTTTTGTTGGAAAAATTCTTTAGCAACAGTTTTGGAGTTATGAAGTACGATGGTCGTTAATTGGGCTTTATTTTTTCCTTTAAATGAAATTCACGTCGGTTCTTTTGTGAAAGTGGTTTCGCAAAGTTAAAAGAGAAGTCATGCAGTGTCAACAGAACTGAACGAGTTTTATTTTTCTGGCTATAATTTGGAATGAATAACTTTTGACTGCAACGGAGAAATATTTAACGTGGATCTATGGTTTTAAGTGCAATAATTTATTTTTTCGATGAATACGTTTTGAAATTGAAATCGCTTTTGCTTTGTTTTCTTTATTTCCTCAATAAACCAGATAAAACTGTGAAGCTCATTAATTTTTTTTTATTTGTATGTTTTTGCTTACTGCGATCGGAAGAATTGAAGAAACTTCTTGAAATTTTCTGTTTTTCAAATTTAGACATTCCAATTACAGGCTATTTTGCAAAGAATTCAAAATTGTACAAATTAATTAAAACACAACATATATAAGTCAATATAATCATAAATTACATGAAGCATAAAATGTTGTATAGTTTTAATTATTTGAATTATGGTGAATTTTAACTATTTGTCAATTTTTTCATGTTTTATTGAGTTTAAATATAATTTATAGGTGTCAAAATCGTGCCAAAACGTACGATTAGTCGCAGTTTGTTTCCATACTAAATTTTTAACTCAGGTCCAAAAATGTTTTTCTGTTAATTAACTTCTTAGATTCGTTTAACTTTGAATAGATTATTAATATCTGAATGTCGTCACATTATTATCTGCAAGTAATAGCAACTGAACTTTATTGCAAACAGCAGGTTAAGTAAGTTGTCGTTTGTTCCACAAACAACGCATTTACTCTGGACTTCTTCAGCAAACACATTTTTGAACATGAAAAGACTATTTACAATCTATTTGCATCAAAACTCCTCGAGTTAAAAACATCAAATCCCGAAACTTTATTTTATCTCCTTTGCCAGACAACGTTCATAAAACAAAACAATTGTTGCTTTTTTCCCACAATATATTTCTACTTCACATTTTTATTTATGCACGTGCTTAGTATTAATTTCTTTTTGAACTAGATAATATTTTTATGACATCTTTTGTATTTTCAATATCCTAATACGAACTAAATAAGGCTTAGAATGGATATTAATTATAGGAAATGCTTTTTATATTATTTACAAATATCTCAACATTATGAGTAACGAGTGTCTGCTCATGGTCACTACAAACTGATTTTAATCCCCTACGTTCACAAAGACACCATCGTTGCTTATAAGAAAACATCAAGAATTTAAACAATTCATGTGAATATTTAATATTTCTAGAAAGGTTCAATGAAACAAAGAGTAGACTCCCCAATTTAATGTGATTCGCTTCTCATTATTTTATGGTACCAATTTCTGCCTATTTGATTTCTTTTTAAAGTAGATTATATTTTTATGACATCATTTCATAATAAATATCTCAATATGAACTAAATAAAACAAAAGAATGGATATCAATTTTATGAAATGTTTTTTTATGTAATTTACAAATATCAGAACATTATGAAGAAACGAGTGTCTGCATATGCTCACTACAAAATGATTTCACTTTCTCATACGATCACAAAGACATGTAAGAAATGTAGACATGTATCGTCACATGTAAGAAAACAGCAAGGATTTGAAAAAATCTTGTGAATATTTAATATTTCTTGTACTATTCATTTATTGTGTTATCACTGTTCAAATCCTTTCCGTTATTCATATTTTGATATGTATTCAGGATAACTATTCTTCGAACTTTCATATTTCAAGCTAGTTTTTTCCCCTTTGGAAATCGCCATTAGTAGCATGAGACCATAAATTACCCGTTTATTCATGTGTAATCTTCTGAAGTTTTAAAAATGGTTTTAACGCAGTGTGCGAATTTCCTTTCGAAATCGTGAATGATCTTCTAAAGTACTTTTTTGCAAGTCCTTTTATTTCTAATTCCACGATGGGCTAAAAAACTAAAATCTTTTCAATGAATAAAATTTGATAAAAATCTGGAGTATGCTTCTCCAACATAGTAGAAATAAAATTATAATTACAAAAATAAATTACAAAGTAAATAAAACATGTATGATAAATGA
>BGPR01031290.1:0-18129 GCA_013235015.1 Araneus ventricosus | reverse complement strand
TAAGCTCAAGTGCTTTTCCTACCTATTGAGTTTCACTTTTGTTCGACAGAAACTGGCACCGACGGGCTGTTAGTGGTTAGGGAAAGCTATAAGCTCTTTGGAAAATAAAAGCTTAATTTCGCTTTTTATAAATATCATCTACTGGCTTTATTTGTTTATATTTTTTGTCGCAGTTTACGGATGTAAGAGAAAAACTTTGTGTAGTTTGTAATAAACAAAGTTCACATTACTTACAGAAATATTATATTTTTCTTATTTTAATACTACTCTTTAGCTATAGGACTTAAAGACGCTTCTTCTGTGCATGTATGTTCCGTAGTTTTGATCTGTTGGTAAGCAATACTGATTGTTTTAAAATGCCTAAAGCTTTGAACGATTTTACCCCGAAAAGGGGTGTCATGCAAAGATGAGCGCATTTCCGGAGATTTTTGTTAGACAAAGACTAAAGAGTATCGCCCCGCCTGCCTGAGCATCCAGGTAAACAACTGAAAGACCGGCCGCCGCAACAGGTAGTCGGGCACTGTGGTTCCTGCATAATAGCCCCCATTACGAGCGGCTCATGCAGCAACCCCCCGTTCTACCGGGGTACGACCCTTCTTCGGAAGTGGGCCCAAAGAGCCCCCACCACCATTATTGTGCCATCGGGTTGACGAGAGCCTGCTTACTTATACGGCAGCCTCTCCTCCGAGAACTCACGGTGTCCCCCCGATGGGGGAGATTTTTGTTAGATCACGCTAAGTGAAAGGCAATAATTGTCCACTCAATTTGTCACTTCACCCCTATTTTGGCCTGGCACATGCGCAGAAGAACGGAAGTCTTCGGAATCCGAGAACTTACATTACACATTTTTTGCAATAATGTTGATGGAATACTGTAAATATATAAATAATTTTTCGCAACAACTAAAAATAATCATGTTTTATGCATAAAAGTATAAGGTGTTTTTTTTGTTTTTCTGACTATTATGCGCCAGCCTTTTGTTTAAAATCCCATCGGAGAGAAAAAGCCCAGATAATCAATTTGGCTTATTTGAAGCCTATTATCATCACTCGCGTAGAAAATTGAATGAATATTTTTTTAAATTCGTAGTCATGGGGTAAAAATCCTCGATTTATTTACAGTCCATTTCGTCGCTTAACAAGCAACGCCACCTATCTCCTTTCTTGAAATTTCAAAGAGGAAGGAAATACTCAATTTTTCGCACCCAATAACGAATATTCATGAACTTTTTTTCACATGAGGTAGAAATGTGCGGTCTCATGTTTATATCAAACATTAAAAAATTCAGAAATATTCGTTATTGGTTGCGAAAAATTGAGTATTTTCTTCCTCTTTGAATTTCAAAAAAGGAGACAGGTGGCGTTGCTTGTTAAGAGACGATTTATAACATGAGGTCAAATTTAATTAATTCTGTGTAGATAAAATGCCTCCAAATGTGTCCGATCAACACAAAAAAAATTATAGAAATATCCCGAATTACCTTTGCTTATGATCAGTGGCGAATCCAGGATTTGGGTCTGGGGGGGCTGAGGTTATAAAAATTTTGTATCATAGTGACGAATGTCAAACCTCATGGCTTATATAAGCCAAAACACTTTAACTTCACAGGCTTTCCTCTCCTGACAATAAGAATAATAAAGAATACTACAATATTTTCGATAATTTAATAAAAAATACAATGAAATAACTAGCCAAAAAATGTTTTCGACCGCGCCAACGCTACAAGTGCAAGTGGAATGACTAGAAAAGTGGAAAATTTTCGAGCCTGTCAAGTCAGAAAGCAATGTTGTCACGATTTTATTACTACTTTTTTTAAATGAAAATTAAGATCAAACAATTGTAGTGATTTTCAATTAAATCAAGATTTTTGGTTTAGCTCTGGGGGGGGGGGGCGGCAGCCCGATAGCCCCTCACCTGGATTCGCCACTGCTTATGATGAATTGTCATTGATATATTTCATCTTTGTAATTTTGAAGTTATCCAATCATAATTTTGGAAACATTCGAGAACAGAAAATGCTTTTAGAGCCATGCTAAATTACAAACATTACAAATGCATTCATACATGTTGTGAACAACAGTTGAAAATAACCCCCTTTTTTCCGTTTTTCTCACAAAAATTCAATATATCACCAGTTGTGAAATCGTTGCAAAATTTCTCATTTTAATTTTGTGTGAAATGGCAAGAATAATCTATATAAGAAAGTTTTTAAACATACTTATTCAATCTGGATATATTTTAGGCGTATGCTTGACGCAGTGTGTCCTAAAATAAACATTCCGCTTCTAAAGTCAGCTAAACTGAGCAACCAACTTCAAGCATTCTCCGAAAAAATACTCGGAAACGACTTCTAAACGAACGACTTAACATGAACTAATCCTTAAAAGAACATAATTCTAGTACATTCTTGGTTTAATTAACTAAATTCCAAATAGAAAAAGACAGTATAATATCATTTCGATCGCGTTTAAAATTTTAAAACTCATCCCTGGGAAATCAGCTTACATCCAAAATTAAAAAGTTTTTTTCCTTAACGTCTCCCGGGATAATTCCGAACAAGAAGATTACGCTAATTAAAACCCGTTTGCTTTAAAGCCGTAGCATAAAATTCAGCCAACTCAGCAATAATATTTTTGAAGATAATCAACAAGATGGCGCTGTTTAGTGTCGAAATTTCTTTCGCTGTGGGAGAAAAAGTGTATATTACCCAGCATTCCTTGGTGCTTTAATTTATCGCTGTTCTGGTCATTAGAGTGTTATCTGTAATGATGTTATTGAAATGTAGTGATTTTATTTTGCTGCCATAATCAGTATCAAAAGCTTTGTTTCCGGTGAAATAATGATATGTATCAATAAATAATGATAAATATCATTGATGCTGAATACGATGAAAACGTTTGAATATGTAACTGGTAATCAATAAAGTATGTATTTCAAAACCTAAAGTTATTTCAGTGCCATGGGGTTTAAAATCTGCTATTTTTTATATCGGGAATATTAATCAGATTTTATCTGTAATTACTAAGATTCACTTTCTTTATCGCACAATTCTAGTATTCCCACATTAAATTATGACCTATTAATTTGTAGATGGTGCCATTTAAGTTCTAACAATTAATGACATAATAGAAATTGTATCGATAGCATTAACAATTAATCTCTCGGCAGAAAATTGTAAATCAGGAAGTGAATGTTAATGCAGTGTCTCTCGCCTATAAGGAGTAAAGCCTTCAAAATTAATTTGTTTTTTGAGTAACACAAATTCTGTGATGATATTATTTCCTTAAAATTCCAGAACTCTCCATCAGAGTAAGCAAAATCTATTTTCCTCTGGGTTTTTTAAAATTCAAAGCAAAAAAAAGATATTACAAGGCTCTGAAGGAGGAAGAAATATATATATTGTAATAAAATTGTCTTGTGGGTGTACGTGAATGCAATCCAATAAACAGTATTAAAAAAATAAAGCTCTTTATTTTACAAATATTCTAGGAAAAGAAACGTAGCACAAGTATTAAAACAGCACTTGTAAAAATTCACAGCAGAGATTACCAATAAATCTCAACACAGCACTCAAAGGTTTCTTATCAGCTCACCAGCTTGCTTGCTGATCAAAATCCAACTAACTCTTCTTAACTTTAGAGCTTGCTTTTATACTTTTTCAACAGGAAGTGACTTCATTACGTAGGAAGTGATGTAATCTCCATTAAGTTCATGAAGCCAGAAATAGGTTGAAAGTTCGAGGTCCTTCGAGAAAATTCCTTTTGTCACCAAAGTTGCCAACTTTGCCGACAAGTCTACAAACTTTTTCGCCAAATTTGTCGCCAAGTTTGTCGCCAAGATTTGCATCTCAGGGAAACGACTTTATAGTTTTGTAGCAATATGGAATGGCTTGATTGCATCAGTCGTTGCATTCTGTTCGTAAATGAATTTTACATCGCGCAATTTACAGAAAGAATACTAGCCTAAAAACACTTTACTCGCCTAAAAAGCATCAGATGTCTTGAAATATATTAAAGCATTTGTTAGTAATAAAATGAAAAAAATCTACTATTTACTTTTGCTCAGTCGGACGAGAGGAAAGTTTCAGCACATTTCTTTCGTTTGTGCAATAAAATAATATTAATCTCTACTTAAAAAGGCAATGTTTGTGTGCGTGTGTGTTTGTCTGCGATGTCCAGACGAATCTATCGCACACAGGTAATCGCAATGGTGACTGAATGCACCTCGAAGCCGGAATTTTAAAATTTAAACTAGAATTTTTTTATTTAATATTTTGTGTTGTTTCGTGTGATTTTTGGCACTTTACGGCTGTAGCATCTTTTCTAATGATCATTGAAAAACAATCAATGAACCATCGGATAGAACAAACAATTTTCTTTCTATTAAAATTTGTTTTGAGCTTCAAACGCAATTTACTGAATTTTGAAAAATGTTTAAATAACAGTCAGTTTTGCCGACAAAATTTTGTTTTCGTATTTAAATTTACTGTATCCCCCGCGCTAATAAAGTTATCTCTTTAAATTTTTTTTGAGGTTATGAATGGAATATTCCCCCGATTTAAAACAAGAACGGTTAAAATATCTTTTATGGTTGAATTTTAATTAATTTTTTTCTGAAGTGTTAAAATATTTTCGCTCCAATTTTTAATCCGTCATCCTTCATAACCAAGATCGCGGTGTTGTTTCCCAGCATGCATTTCGTCGAAAACACTTGACGTCATAATCTCTTCGCTTTCAGCGAGATTTTGCAGTACGATCGTACCGTCTGTCAACGCGTCGAGAGATCATGCTTTTAATTTTTTTTAAATACTTTTTGAAGGCTGATATCTTTAGTTACAGAAGACATGTTCATCCTGAGTGTACTTTCGCTGAAACTGAAAAAAAATGAAATATGACCTCAATGAGCTGTTTACATAATGTGATTTCAAAATTTAAACCTGAAGCTGAAGATTGTGGGCTTTTAAAAAAAATTTTGTTGAAATTCATGATGTCACCGTCAATGCCGTGAAGTTACTACTAGTATAATAAAATAAATAGATAAACAAATTACAGAGAATAACATGACGCATTGCTTTACTCGCGTATCTTTTGTTCGAAGAATAAAATTTATTAAGCATACGCAAATGAATGAAATTACTGCGATAAAAGCTAGAATTACCTCCAGTAGACCAAGATAACATAATTTAATATGCATTCAGCAGTCATCTATAATTACCATTTCCTAATTTCGTAATAAACGATATTTCAGATACAGAACACGTAAATGCTGAGCAATGCACAAATGATAATTATTCGTTCGTTGTAGACGTAGCAATTACTTCTATCTCAATATTAGAGATAAGATTTAATCTATTTATTTGTGGAGATGGTAATGTGGAAAATGGGGCTTTTAGCGTTGAAACGCTCATTAATTAACAACGTTAATTGGAAAACTGGATGTTATAAACCTTACTTCTCTCGGCTTGGTTCGGTTCCACTAATTGAATAACAGACCATTACTACAATCTGCTATCTGATAATGAAAATGAGATTGGAATATTTTCGCAATTATTCCATTTTAGATTTATCCATGCCTTTTCTTGAATTTTAACTGCACATTACTGTAATTTTACACGTAAATCTAAAACTTTTAAAGGAAATACATAAGTATTTGCATGAATAATTCACACGCTTGGCATACTAAGATGTCAAAAAGAAGAAATATGGAAAATACCAAGCAGACAGAGTTGAAAATTTAAGTAGTTATTAATATAACCACAATACTTGCCCAAAAATCAGAATAAAAGGCTTGAATTCAAATTTTTTTTAGAACTAAAATTAAGACTTAAAATGGTGGTGATAATGATTTAATTCTTGAAACTCAGCTGCTAAGTAATACTTTATAAGCATGGCAGGCAAAGACTGATACGCTACAAATAAAAGCAGAAGCTTTTATTGCTTATTTCTGGAACTATTTTCAATGAAAAATCAAGTATACTTTACAGAAAAAGCTATATGATATATCGTGCAGTTACATATTCCTAAATTTATTTTGAATATATATAAAAGCTATTGATACATTTGAACAGAATATGATTTCAAAAATTAACATTTTATATATTGTACAATTAATATTCAATTATAATAATTAATATTAAATTATTAATATAAAAATTGGTAAATTTTTGGAAAGTCTTGCTACATTTAAGGGAAAGGAGGGTAAGAGTACGCACCTAGTGGATTTTTCGTTATAAAAATGAGAATGAAAAGTCAGAGCCTCGAAAATATACTGAATCATAGTTTATTAACTTAGGAAGAAGGGTACAAAAACTGCAAATTTTAACTTTAATATATATATATATATATGTAATAATCTCACTTAATTTTATTTCAAATTTTAATATTTATATTTTAAAGTCTTAATGTATTCCAAAATCACTTTTCTTCAACTCCAGTTTCGTTCTATTTCCCGCTCTGGAGGTATATTAAATCTCTCGTTTTGACATATTTATTGATAAAAGAATATTCTAATTGCTTCCACGCGCCAACATAAATCGCGAAATCAGCGACTTATTGTCGCCATGAATTTTCCCTAAAACACTTACGTAATATACTAAAAATAGCTATTATTCCCTTCACTTTGATCACATGTCTATCTGTTAAAATCCCTACCTGAGAAAAAGCAGGGATATTCTGTTCACTTTTGGCTTAAAACTTATACTGAGATGTACGTACATTTCGTCACTCTCCAATAATAAAAATGAAATTTAGAATTTAACTCGGCCTGTGCTGTTTTGTTTTAACGACTACAATAATGAATACATTTTATATATATATATATATATATATATATATATATATATATATATATATTACGAAACGCAAGAAAAGAAATGCCAAATGCATACTCTTACCCGACGTGGTGGGTAAGAGTACGCAGAACGTGAGGCCAAGAGTACGCACCCTGAAAATTTAGCAGTAGTCGCATACAAATGCTCCACCGCCTTCGTAACTGGAACATTACTCATGCCACCACTCCTTACATAATCCACACTGGATCCAATCATCATCATATGTTTGTTCGCACCCTAGTCATATTGCTCCCTCATTATTTGGATTTCTTTGGACTGGAAACTTTTTCTCCAGACAACAGCTCTTCAGATTATTATCCCAATCTCATTTTTTAATAATAATAATAATAATGATAAAATAAAATGCAAAGTTTTGTTGGAATGGCTGCTTCAAATTACATAACGGATAAGAGTACGCATATCTGGTCTGTGCGTACTCTTAGCCACCGATGTATTGCTTCTCTAAATCGTCCATAGATGGCCGTAGAATTCACTAAAATTAAATTCTAACGTGGCCACGTTGTTCGGAAGGGAACAAACCTCATAATGATATTTACTTTGAAAGAAATCATTAGACCTTTATTTACAGAAAAATTAAGATTTCTTCACAGAAAAATTACATGCTAACATAACGAAATCATATATTACCTGATGAATGAAAGACAGCAAGGCTGAAAATAATTATGGCGATCTCTTGAGATAGCTGAAAACACACATATTGATATGATCACGCTTCTGCTTGCACTGTTGCCAACAGGGGAAAAAATCCCTGCGTACTCTTATCCTCCTTTCCCTTATGAGACTCGTAGAAACCCATATTCTTTTATTCGATGATAATACTCACTATCATTTTCATGAAAATATCAGTAAATAAAGCTTTTGGTTTTCCTGCAATACCAAACAAAAGCAAAATATACTTTCAAAAATATTTGGTTCTTCCCAACTAACATTTATAAGAACGCTTTCAAAACAACATTGAATTTTTGCACACTTACAATTGATCATTCCAATACTTCGACATTTTCTCCCTGAGAATTTTCGCAATTTCTTCTCATATTGCAATGCCATTTGTAAAACATTTCTACAAATTTAAGACAAATATTTTGTGTAATTTTTTAATTAATTTGTACAATCCCCTTAAACCGGCCTCTAAGTTTTAACCATGGAAAAACAATGAAGAAGTGAACAATTTAACACAGAAATGTAATCTCCCCAGTTTTAAACTATATTAAAGAAGTCATATAGAACAATGTAATATCTTCATACATACATATAAAAATATTTACGATAATTTATTTTTTAATCCATCTTTAAAATTTTTCCGTTCTACCAGCGAAACATACAATAAAACTATTAGATTGCAATTTAGCAATAACATCCTTTTCGGCTTTACCAGCGCTATTTAAATAATTAGCATTTTCGCCACTGAAGTTTCTTTCATGTCTCGTGGCAACTCATAACTTTTCAACGGATTTTTTTAAAGTTGTGTTAAATTTCTCAATTAATTATTCCCTTTTTATAATGATTAACTGAATTGCTAATTGCGTTAATGTTTTATGCAATTTCTTTAATGGATCTGTGTTTAATCATTTTTAAAGCCTTTTTCTTGCACCGGACTATATGACCGCCAATTAAACGGCGGAAGCTTTTTGGTGTACTCAGGTCCCGGCGTCTCCTGACTGGGAGAATTCCTTTGTGTGTGAATTCTGTTGGTTGTCTGACACTATAACAAGACGTACCGATGACTCGAGAAGGGCTATGCTATAACAACAGCTTTAGATGAAGTAATATGTGAATTTGATTCATATCCTCCGAAAACGACGAGTGTGTGAATGATGGACGTATCGAGCAATAATCAGAAGTAAGTAAAATTTAGACAAAAAACTGTCGAGTCTATATGTAGAGAAGGCTGACAGAATTGTTCATAAGAAATTGTTGAACATTCATCTAATTTCTTCAGAATTCAAGGAGAAGATTAATCAAAATCCGTGATATATAATTGTCTCTAATTGATGGGATTCGTGGCTAGTTGCTTCACAACACTAAAATTTTCATGAATTCAGTTTATTAACGGTTGTGAAGTTTCATCGAATCCTTCGGTCTATTGATTTAAAGCCTCAATCCTTTTCCATCAGGCAAGTGATGTGAATTGTAGGCTAGCTAGCTAAACCTAATCACTAGAGCTCACGAGGGTTTTATTTTAATTATATAATGTTATTGTGTTTTGTTTCTTTTTATATTCTAAAAACGTTTCTTTGATCTTTTTGCAGAACTTGTATTTCATTTTCAGAAAGACTGCAGCAATTTTAGCAATTGAATAACATGTTTGTAAATTCATTTTATTAGAAGCTTTCTGATAAACAGGTGCATTGATAAAAAAATCTTGTTTATAATTTTTTTGTATTCTTTCAATACTCTAGAGTAGCTAATTGTTGAAGTTGGCAATGTTTTTTTTAATATCATAAATAAAGGCTTAGTTAATCAAGAACTCGATTCTCTTGTCTTTTTTCTATAGTTTAAAAATGCTATGTATTCCTTTCTAGGATTTTCTTCCACTATGGCCAAATGTTCCCGATAGTGTTCAAAGGGTAGTTATGAATGAGGGTATAAAAAGATTTTACTAATTCCACATAGTTTGATTCTTTGCCTCCTTTGCATGTCATCCCAAACTAATAAAAAACAAAGGATGAAACACTTGAATCGGAGATGTTGAAACTCTCTGAGTCCAAGAGTGTCGCCAGGTGGCATTACGCTCTACTTCGAGTTTTTTTACAAATAGCTTCATTCTCTGTCTAACGATTGTCTCGCTAAAGTTGTTTTGTGTATTTCGTTTTGTGTTCGCTCTGATGTTATATATGTGCTTCGCCAATAAATAATGGATAATCGCTAAATGTTGCGTAAATGATTCTTTTTGGCAGGTAAGAGCCAACTTTAGATTTCGTTTCTAGTTAGAATTTGCGAATGTTCGAAGTTTGATCAGGTGAGAAGAAGAACGGCTCTCGTCCGAAATTATCATCCATTCGAGGTAATCAAGTTTTAGGTTTCAGCTGATTAAAGTTCTTCTATACTCATTCAAATTTAAAATATTCCTGGAACAAATAAAAGACGGGTAGTATAATATTGCTGTTGCGCTCAATTTCTAGATCTGCATTCCTCTACGTCAGAGGTAATATCGTAAGTAGCAATTTTAACATTTTACAGGAGAGCCAAAAGAAATTCCATAGCACAATGTTTTTCAACTCGATATTTATTTTTTGATAACGGTTAACTTTCGTTCTTTTCGACCTACAGCTACATTTCGCCCGTCCGAAGAAGTTGGCGGGATTATGGCATCATGGCGGCATCTGGCAATATCTCGAATTATAATTGCGTGCAGATCGGATCCGCCCTCTTTGTGATGTCACCTATCGACCAATAGCGAGGAGCCTGTTGGAGTACTTCAAGACTGATTACTTCTGTTCACAACCTTCTTTTTGTATCATTTCATAGCTAGCATGTATAATGATCTTATGATTTGATTTAGGATTTTAATTTAGTTGTTTTATTAAATTTGTTATTTTGTTATCTAGTAGTCTTGCCTTGACTGTGTCACCAGCTCTGCGGTTTCTCACAATGGAGTACTTCTGGTATATGTGGAATACAGGCATGATAGGTTGAGAAGCTAAGTAATGTAGTATCGTACTAGTTAATATGAAGCACTTGAGTGTCAATCGTTCTACGTACCGAATACCTCAGCGACTAGATTAGTAAATCTCGCCTCTACACATGCTGTAAAGTTAACTGACCTTTTCGTTCTAGAATTTCACAAATTAACCTGTTAGATTTGAATGATTTTAATGATTTGGAGGAAGATCAATTTTCGGATCACGAACTGTAGTGATTGATGGGTTCTAGGACCCGTTTGGAACTCAGACCCATGTACCCATCAACCGAAAAACCACTTTATTGTGAAGTGTCCACGGGTACAGTACGTCCGTATGTCAAGAAGGCCTAGAAGTTACAGGATAATGCAAGTACGTTAAAAACAGTAAAATCAGCGAAATTTAACTTGATATATTATGCAAGCGTTCTAGAGACGCTTCTAAAAAGACATAACATAACATAACACCACAGCATACCCCCGAACTCAGAGCCAGGGCAGCTCTCTGTCGGTTGGGTGGGTATGCGTGAAACTTCTTTGAAATAAAGCAACAGCAAAAAAATTACATTTTATATTAAAAAGGATACAAAGAGAGGAAATACAAATATAAACACTAATATATACACAAATATAAACATGCACATAAAAACACAAATGTATACACTAAACGAAGAAGGGCGTGGTGGGAGACATGAGCTTTGTAGTGAGATGAACAATGTAGGCTATTGTGGAGTTATTTTGGCTGTTCAGATTTAGGTAGGTCTTCTTGGCTGGTGATAAAGTTGAGGAGGTCTACTATTTCGTTTGTTAGCTGGCGATGGTTGATTATTGATTTCAACCAAGCTTTCTTGTGTTGATCTGCTGTACACTTGAGATGGTAAGAAAGTGCGAGGAGGCACTTGGGGGAATTCCTAAAAAGGTATCGTTAACTTACAGGAATTAATTTTTTCAAAATGAATTTTGCCAAAATTTACTTTTAAGTATTTGTTTCTTTTATAGTCACATTAAATGGCAACACATATCAAGCGTTCTGTTGATTATGTAGCTCTTTTTATTTTAAAGTCACACTCGGTAAGTGGTTTCTTTGTAAATTTCAAGTAGCAAAATGTTTTTTGTTCAATTGTTTACCAATTAGTTTCTTGCATTAAAAAATATGTCGGTAAATACAGTTGTGTGTGTGTAAGAATATATATTCTTTTAGGAATTTCACATAATTTTAGATATTAATAAGGGTTTTTCCTCATTAATAGAACTTTTCTAAATAGAGACGCTAGGCTTAGAAGATCAATAAAACATATATTTTTCCGGCAGGATTTTGTTTTTCAGTATTTTTTCCAGTTAATTTCAGGACATGTAGGTTCACAAAAGATTGTTCGAAAAGGGCGACTTGGCAATAATAGGTTAAGACAGTTTACTTCTCAGGTTCAGATTTAGCGAACCTATTCATAACAAAATAAATAAACTAAAAATTAAAAAGTCAGAATTTGGACTTGTCCTGTTCTCGTTCTAACCGATTCCATTAGATATGCTTTTAGAAAATTTGACTTATCTAGAAAGTATGTCTGATACAGGGTTGTCATATTGACCTTTTTTCAAAGCGGTTGGCCTTAAGAATTTTCATTTGGCCTTAAATTCATTTTTGGCTTTATTTTCAGTCATGATTTTTAGAACTGCTTTTTACCACCATTTCTACTGTTTTTTTATATATAAAATTTTTTATATTCTAAAAATATATTTAGAACGGATTCGATCTGGATATTAGGTGAATGATATCGAAACTAAAAGCAGAACATTCTTGATAATTTAATCGTTTATTTGAAACGCTTATTACGAGTCTGAAATCAATTTTATTTATACTAATGGAATAAACTTTTTAAACTGTTTATTATTTATTTTGATTACGGAATCACCTTTCATTTATTATGACAAAACTGAAAAATATCCTTGCATACTTTCGTTCACTCATGATATAATACACTATGTTCAGCTATTTCATTTAGCCATCACTTTTCATTGTAAAGCTGTTTATGGAGTGGTTAAAAATTTTTCACTTCAATATTGCTTCATTAACCACTTAACTGAATAGTTTTCTTTGCTATCTAATGAGATGACCCCTCCTGTTTTGGAAAGGGGCTATCGTTTTCATTGATCTAAGAAGGCATAGGATACTTAATATGTTTATGGATCCTACATATTTTTGTGTCAAATTATAAAGCTAATTAATGATTCAATTTTAGTTTATAAGACTAAAATTTCGATAATTCGATGCACGAGTATGCTCGGGCTGTTAAGTTAAGCGGTTAATAGAGTATTGATTATACGCGTCATTCTAAAATGATTCATTTTTATAAAATAAGGCATTTTCTAATCGTAAATTTAGCGAAAAATAAAAACTTCAATCAGTTTTTCAAATTTGGCCTCTTTTCGCCTCGCTTTTAAGAAGGTTTGGCCTTATTTTGTCATTTTGATCTGGCAACCCTGGTCTGATACATCTTCCCCTGCTGAAAAAAGGATGAACACAGAAATATTGTTGGATGAATATAGAATGCCTAAATGCCTCGTAAAGGCGTCGACAATAACTCGTTTTCTCGTAGACAGGGACGCAGCAGGTGGGTCTTCGAAGGAATCGATGGACGAGCGGCTCGGGTGCACGTTTTCGCCATAAATAAATTTGTCTCCCAAAGAAGAATTTTTCATCTGGCGCGAATGCTTACTTGGTTGAAAGACGAGCAAATGGAGACCGCTGGCGCGAGGAAAAAATATTTGGGTGAGAACTTGCGAATGTATTTGTAATTTTCAATAAAAATATTACCTACTAGCTGAAAGCACGGCGTTGCTCGGGATCCATATTTTTTCATTTACCGGTGTCCTGTTTTTTTTTTTTTTTTGCCCTAAAAATATTATCACCAACTTTCCCCAACGAACGTAAATCTTCTTTGAATCTTTTCTTGCTGGATTAAAACTTTCTAATATAGCCTTTTTATCACCTTATGACAGTATGGTTCGAATGAAAATGCGAGAAAATTCGACGAAGAACATTTAGTTTAAACAATATGTAGTTAAAAACTAATACAGTTTACAATGTATAAATATATCTCTACTGTATAGCTTGGTTACAGCGAAGCTTATAAATAAAATGTTTTATAACAATAAAAGCATTTTTTGCAATTTGAGTTTAAAATGAATTTTTAAACGTTAATTACAATTAGAGAAAAAATTGTACAACAATTAAATTGGTGTCATTAAAAAGATCATTTTTTGCTCTTTAGGGGGGTGAAAAAATAATTTTCATACCATAAGTATTTCAGAAGTTATTGGAGAAAAACGCCCAAAATAGATTAATTTTCGTTATTTAATTAAATAAATAGGGATGTAATTCGAATTTTATAATAATTTTTACGGTGTTAGCTACCTCTTGGTCTAATCCAACACTGTGCCAAATTTGGTCGTCGTAAGTCCAACGGTGTGGACGTGCCTAAAGAACCAAAAAACGAACATTTTCCTCTTTTATATATATAGATGGAACATATTTAAATCTTGAAAGTCATACTTGAGTATTTCATGGAGACAATTGTTTTAATTTCTCGATGTTTAATACTATATTCGATAAGCAATACGCATACACGAAAAAATGTTACTAATCACCAATGAATACATTCATAATTTTCTTTGTTTGATTAATTTTAATTTGGAAGATAAGCGTTGTGTCTTTTTTTTTATACGAAAGTTGTTTTGGGATAAACCTCTTAATTTTTTCAATCCTTGTTCGATGACAGGGAACACAATCCACTCTCCAAACTGCCACTTTATCCCAATGTCAAATCCAAATGCATTTGATAATCCTGTATATATAGAAAGAACACCAGTTCACAGCAAACAAAGTTGTTTCTTCTGTTCAGTTTCTATCCTCTGATCTAGATCGAAACCATCGACCATCGGCTCGTTGATCTGTTACTGAAGATTACTGTGGTGGCTGTGGTGGGGCCCTCTTCATCCGACAACGATTCAAAATTAGGAGGTTCGCCCGAAATAATGACTCGTATGACAAAAACACTGTGCGTTTATCTAATCTCATGCCAACAACATTCCACTAATGAGTCAAATGTCCCAGCAAGTGGTTGTGAAGTAAAATCTAAAAATAAAAATAAAACTATTATAGTTTTACATCGAAAAACATTTATCGGATATTATACACGTAATGGTGAGTTCATTTGTTTTATAGGTAGAGCAAAAGTCGAGATACTACGGTCGATTTTAGCGGCGTTATATTGTATATTAAATGTGAGGAGTCAAACGTCTTGACGTTGGTGGGGTGTGGAAGTTTGGAGGGGAGTAACTCAATCAGATGAAACCCTCATCATCGTGCCTCAGTGATATATTACGAGTTACGTCTCTTAAATAAGCATTTTTATAACTTCCAAGTGAAAATAAATATAAAACTATTATAGTTCTACATCGAAAAAACATTTATCGGATATTATACAAGTAATGGTGATTTCATTTGTTTTATAGGTAGAGCAAAACTCGAGATATTACGGTCGATTTTAGCGGCGTTATATTCTGCAAGTACGACATAAGGTGATCGCAGTTTGGAGACCCGATTCCCTGGAAAATCCGCTGCATATGTAGTGAACAGAGTATGCATATTAGATGTGACGAGTCAAACATCTTGACGCTGGTGGAGTGTGGAAGTTTGGAGGGGAGTAACTCAATCAGATGTTACCCTCATCATCATACCTCGGTGATATATTACGAGTTACGCGCGTCTCTTAAATAAACATCTGCATAACTTCAAAGTGGGACGTCTATGTCACTCTAAATCTAATTAAACCTGGAGAGGTCACACCTCTGGAAGTTTAATAGTTTATCACGTAGCTCTCAGAGACATTCATTCATATTTTAGTTTTATTTTAATAATATGCTTCATTTTTTTATTTTCATACGGTTTTCTTTATTTTCACTACATTTTTTTCCATTTTCATTGAGGAGGAGAACGTATAACAATAAAATACTCAAATGTAACTTATTTTATTTTAAAAAGTATATGCAATATACGTAAATATTTTTCTGTCTCTTTCATGAATTCATTTCAGTCTCTTTGATGACATTTCAAACCTCATCTAATTATTTCAGTAAGAATAAATAACCGAAACAAAAATGCTTTTCAAAAACTATGTAATTCCACCTATTTACTTACTATGTACTAATTGGGTCGCATGGCGTCTGGGAGGCTACAAAATTGACTAAAATGCACGTAACATGTTCTTGATCATGATTGGAAAACCTCGAATAGAAAAGGGATCATTCCGGACAAGTAGAAGGAGAGGTAGACCACTCCCCGAAGACTTTTTTTTATTTATTTAGAAAATGCACACTACAGAATAAACTCCAATTACAGAGTGCATAATACTATCCTAAAAACTAAACTAACTACCTTAACCTAAGGTTTGCGCGACGCGTGCGAGTGTCCACCACGCCCTCCCCACTCGCCGTCGGCGCGTTTGCGGCGAGGGCCACCCACGCCCTGCCCTACTCACCGCTGTGGAGTACTGCCAGCCACCTCCGACTCCACATCTCGCGTTAGGGCACTTCCTCCTGTACCTCCGGCCCTTGTGTTTTTTTAGGAGTTATTGGCACCCCTTGTGGGTGAGGGGTACCTTTCATAGATTTTACAATGTTTTAACATTGTTTTATTTGCTTTTCCCATGTTTCTTTACTATCCATTCACACATCTCCATTTTGTACAAAGTTTTATTCATCATTTCACTCTTTCACATCATATATTTTTAAATCTCCTCTTTTAGCTCATTTTGCCATCAACCAGACTTGCCATCAACCAGACTCTGCCTTGGCCAGTAGGTAACAATTTTGTTACATTGGTATATATTTTGCTGCTCATTTATACTGTATTAATTTCTGCCCTGCTTTGGGCACAGTATGTATTACTTTATTTCAAGTATATGTTTTAATTCCTGCCCATGTTATAGGGCATAGTTTGTGTAGCAGCTTTTGTATTTTTACTCAGACCTGTTTATCATTCCGCCTTTTGGCGTAGTTTGTCATTTTATATTTACTTCTCTTTTGTGTGTCCAACTATATTGTTTTTAAGTACTGCCCCTGTTACAGGGCAATGGCTGTAATATTCTTAATTTGACTCAATAAATCCTGCCCGTGGGGCCGGGGCGCGCTGTTCCTTCGGCGTGCTTGGGGGTCTCCTCTCCCCGCCGATTTCTTTGGCCCTAAACCCTTTGGGTGGGCGGAATCGGCGAGGGTATGCAGTTTGCAGAGTGCATGATACAGAAACAAACACTGAAATAGCCGTAAAACACAGATTAATAAACCAACAGCCTGACTCATAAATCACTAAAAACACAACACGAATTTAAAAAGCACACAGAATAAAAACACTTAAAGAATAAAAAAGCCGCAAACATTCAGTCTTAAAAACACCATAATACATATTAAACATATCAAGATCGTCAGAGTACTTGTTAAAAATTGTGTAAAATTTATAAATAGAAAAATTACGTATGTAATTAAATCTGGTAAATACATTTAGAAATAAACAACTCTTCCTCAGACTTCTAGTCGGCAAAGCATAAGTGATACGTCTTAATATGTCATTGCAATCAATGGCATCATTAATTATCTTATGATAAAATAAAAGACATGGAAGATCACTTCGGACCTTCAAACTGTGAATGCCGAAGATGTTACGCAAATGAGCTGAGGATAAATCTTTTGGATAATAGAGATTTGTTCGGTAAAATAAATAATGCAAAAACCTAGTTTGTACCAGTTCAATAATTTTAATTTTATATTTATTGCAAGGGTCCCAGACAAGACAATGGTATTCAAGACTCGAGTGGACAATAGTAAAAAATAAAACCTTCAAAGCAAGTACACTGGATAATTGTCTGGTATTATGTTTGATAAAGTCAAATTTAGTATAGGCCTTAGAGACAATGTTGTCAATATGTTGGATAAAATCGAGTCTAGTGTTAAAAGTAACACAAGGTCAGTAACTGACTCGGATCGGCGTAGTAAAATACCATTGATTAGGTAAGAGTAAAAAATAGGCTGTGATTTTCTAGTAGAGATAAGGGTGCTACACTTTTCAACATTAAGGGGTAATTTATTTACGATGCACCACTGATATAAGTGATCAAGGTCGTTCTGTAAGAGAGCTGCATCAACAATGGATCGTATTTGTCTGTAAAATTTCAGATCGTCGGCAAGCAAGAGACGCCCAAAAAAACGCAATTCACCACAAAAGTCATTGGTAAACAAAATAAAAAGAAAAAGACCAAGATGTGAACCCTGAGGAATTCCAGATGTGCTTGAAAAAGCATCAGAAACAACATCATAAAAATAGACATATAGAGTCCGATTACTCAAATACGAGAAAAACCATTGAGAAAGATTTACATGAAAACCGATAGTTCTTAATCTCTTCATAAGAATACCAATGTCGATTGAATTGAAGGCCTTTGAGAAATCAGTGTAAATAACATTTAGTTGACAATTGTCTTCAAAGGCGGAAATAACTTTGTCAGTTAAGCACAACAAATTAGTTGAAGTAGAACGTTCAGTCATGAATCCATGTTGAGCAGAAGAAATTACATTTTTAACCTGGAGAATTACATTAAGAAATTACATT
>BGPR01031289.1:0-18129 GCA_013235015.1 Araneus ventricosus | reverse complement strand
GTGTTCCTTTTGGTTGTATTGGTTGCTCTTGTTGCCATGGGTAAGTTATAAAATTCATCCGCAACATCATTCCTTTAAACAAATATTGTTTTTTAAGTATAATTTTTATATTTTAAAAATGAATATTTTAAATATAGCTGAAAGATGACTGAATTACAGTAAAAATAATTTAAATGGCGTGATAATGCATTTATTGATAATGTCTTGAATGTTCTCGAAATCAAGGAAGAATTATTGAAGACAAAATAGGTCACATTAATGTTGCTATATGAAATTGATAAGGTTTTTCTTAAACAAAAATGTCTTCATAACCGAAAGGAATTTAGGAAACCGCTTGTAAAATAAAACATAGCTTTTCTATAAATCTGAAAATCCCATGATGAATGTGTTTTAACCATGAAACAACTTTAAGTAAATCGTGATTCCGTCCGCGTTTATCAAATACAACAAATGCATTTTCATCACTCGTCTCTCTCGTATCCTTTTCATGCCATTTCTAACGAAAATGTTGGTCGTTAAAGTAAAAAAATATCTCCCGGTGATTTTTAGTAATTCATAGATGAACTGCTTTTATCAAATTGACAATATACCGTCGAAAGAGATGAGATAGAGCTGATTCGGGTATTACAAACGTGGGCATTCTTCTGGCTAACAACGAAAAGCAGCATAAACATGAGGCTTATTGTAGGAAATATCTGAGAGTGACAACTTTCTCGGTATATTATCTCCAGTGGAAGGCGTGCGCAAAACATCGGCTATGGTGAGGCATCAATAATTATTTCACATGGCATTACACTAAAATTTATCAATGACGCAAAACTTATGTTCTTATAAGCTTTCAAGAAATGCATGCGGCGAACAAAAAACAAAGATTAGTTCTGAGCCTTATTGCATTGTAAAGGCAGAGTGTGCTACATCCACTAAAGATGAAAAAGACCGTAATGTAATTTTTCTGCAATCACTTCTGGTTTTGGTAATAAATTAGATCAGCTGGCTTTCTAAATTGTAAAGCGTGACCACAAGTGGGATCGAACAGGACAATTTTGTGAACGTAAACTTTTATAGCAGCATTTTCCCTAATTTTTAAGCATTTTTAATCTTCAGGATTTTAAATATTTCCAGAGTTTGCGACATCCACTAAAGTTGAAGAAGACCATAACATAATTTTTCAACCTTCAAAACTGTTTTCTTTAATAAATTAGAATACAGCTTCGTAAATCGTGGTTCATGACACTACGTGATGCATGCGGCGAACAAAACACAAAGATTAGTTCTGAGCCTTATTGCATTGTAAAGGCAGAGTGTGCTACATCCACTAAAGATGAAAAAGACCGTAATGTAATGTAATTAGGATGAACAGAATAGTATTTAGGGAAAGCGGAAAATTTTACAGCTACTTTTTTCTTCAGGTTTCAAAATATTACACAAAATACTTTTACATAAATTGTTTCACATAAACTCGCTGAGAAAATTCGTTTATTTTATTTTATCATTTTTAAAACTTAATTTCTTTCATTTATTTTCAAAATTTAGGATCGAGATAAAATATGTCAGATTAAGAAGTTTGTGTATAATTTCGTACATCCGAAAGTGTGGCGCAGGTATGAAGGGTTTAAGAAATCAAAAAGCGGATAATTAAACCATTCAATTAATCAATATCTCCTTTCCGTGTCCTGTGAAAAACAAGTACGCTATTAAATTATAAATAACAAAATCGAGAAGTAAACATTATAATGAAATCTATATTGACTTCATGAATTAAAACTCTAGTTTAACCAATTTCTTTTTATTTTATATAGCTATGGCTGGAGTTCACCGTGAGTAAAGCTTTTTTGTTTCTGTTACTTTACTTTTTTTATCAAGAAAACTATTATTTACTTTCGTTCTGTATGATAAAAAAACATAAAGACACAGTAAAGTATTTTATATAGATTACTCTTTTTTATTAGGACCAATTTCATATCATTAAATTAAAGTGAAATTTTAAATAATATATTTATATATTTGCATCTATTCAATCTTTTGTTACCATTCATATATAAGTTTTCTTTACGGAATAATTCGTTCAAATAATCTAAGAATCTTAATGCTACTATTAGAATATCACTGGGAATATAAAAAAGTAATATTCCATTAATATCAGATTATTCAAAAAAGTTAATAATTCGCGACTTTCCCGTCTAACATGGAAATATATGTTACTGATTAGAAATAGTTTACACATTAGTATTTTACTGTTAAATTTCTTAATAATATTTCAGAGAACTTGATGAAAATTATTAATATTATTATTTTTGAAGAAAATGGGCTGCATTTTATTCAATGCAAATTATGTTAAATAAAGAAATTACGTTCAACTAAATCGCCGAGTGTTTACAATGTATGAGGACTTGAAACCTCTAGTAAATAATCTGCTACACTATCATTATATTAATGAATTAAACTTACACTAATGATGGATTATAATTATCTGCCTCTAATATGTTCTAAGAAAATAGTGATATTAATTTCGATTTCTAAGAATTGAGCAGTCAGATTTCTTAAGCAAAATTCTAAGATTTTCTTTAATTTTGGAAATAGAATTTGCTTGTCTTAAACAGAATGCACTTCATCAGAAAGGCATCAGCTTAAAGTTTTTAACATGATATTAAATCATGTATTTAAAACCGAATAACGCAAGTGATATGACATGAGATGCAACGAAATCTCTCCCACTTATATAGTTAATTTTAACCAGTAAGAATTTTTATATTTCTCGTCTTATATCGTACTTATCTTGATGTGATCGTATTAAAATTAGATTCAATATTTTGCAGATTACAAAGGTAAGTTTTTCCATTTCTTATGGAAATAAATAATTTGTATAAAATTTCCGTAGCCAAAGAATGCTTACTATAAAATGGGAATATATGTATATATATTATGAAATAACAAAATTGTCTTAGATACCACGAATCACTTTGCCTCAGGTCCCTTATCTTCCCTTAAAATGTGTTATTGTCTGAGTAATTTGGACTTAAAATGGAAATTTATCCTGGAGAAATACTTCTGTGCAATAAGATTACATTTAAATGTCCCTCTCTCCTTAAATCGTATTTTGTGATTATTCATTTGAGCATTAATAATCCATAAGAATAAAAGTTTAGTTACAAATAAATAAAATTGTAGCAGGCCTAAAATAATAGTATCAACTTACAATATACCTAATTACGTTTTTCTACCATAACATCGTCGTAAAGGTACAGGTTAAACATCAAAAAAATCTTTTGATCTTTCAATGTAAGGTGTACAAATTCTACTATTTGGCAGTTAAATATTTTATTTCTTCAACTTGTAAAAGAAAGAAACATTAAATAAAAATTTATTTTATATTCTATAATATAAGTACTATTTGCAGAAGATTGTGTCTAAAAGCTACTGTCCAAACTTTTAGCTTCATATTAAAGAAAAGGAAAGTTTGGATCGATTTATGAAAAATATACTTTGTTTTGGTAAATGCGGTAAACTTTTGTGTAGCGTATTATTGTAAATTCCTTTCAGAATCATAAATATACTTCATATTTAGCATCTTATTATGAAATTCGCAATCAAGAAAATATAAATGAGAGTGTAATGATTTAATCAACCATGAAAATATTCCTTTTTCTTAAAGATTTTCTTTTGAGAAATTTAAAGTTGTGTTTGTGAGTTAATGTGCATATTTTTAATAATATTTAAAAAATGTATTAAATTATTTTTATACGCCATTTTGCAGTTCCCGAAGGTAAGAAGGATGTCTCTTTTGAAATAAAATGTGTTTTCTATACTTTGCAAGATAAAAAAGCATACTGATTTACCTTTAAGCACAACTTGGGAACTATGTTATTTTGTGGAAGTTTGAATATTTTAAAGTTGTTTCAGGATAGTTTAGACTTTTCATTTAAAATGTATAAGCCTGATTAGATGAAAATGTCACGTTCAAGTACATGAATTTCTCCGAATAACCATAAGTCTAAGACACATAGTTTACAAGAAAAATAAAAAAAGCATGAAGTCACATCTGGTGCACTGAAAATAATTCTTATGGTAAACTGAAATTTCAGTAGTTGATCATGACAGGGAACTCGCATAGGATGGTGCCTAAAATGGCCTTGACGCATATCGAGTGATGAAGATGTGCTCCATACTATAGTTAATTGCACAAGAATCAACAGAGTGTCCGCATAAGAGAACTAAATACCTTTTTGTTTAAATGTGGTTCAATGAGCCAATTCCTTGAAACGCCCGAAAAGGAAAACAATTCACATAAGTCATCTCTGGTGATCGTAGCAACCACACTATTAACCGCTTTTCAGTGTCAGACCATTCTAATAAAGCATCTTTTTTTCGAATTTCTGGTTGCAACGTGGCGCGACCTTCCCGTTTTTCTTGAAAACTACACATCGCAGAGGATCTTTTTTTAAATAATATTTAATTACTTTCAACGAAGAATCTTACGCCATAGTTTAGGCGTACTGATTTAAAGTCCAGCATTTAAAATAATGAGATTCCCCTTTAATTATTCCAAACTTGTTCTTCACATTTTATAATTTCGTGGGTCTTTCAACTTCCATGAAATTTCTTGGGCATGTAGTGAATTAATACTGTATGCACATGGTTTCACCAAGAATATTAATACAAATACACCACACTAGAGTAAAATAAAGTTTGTGTCATAAAATAACTTCATTTTATACCAAAGGTAAAAATTCTTATTAACAGAAATTTATTTTTCTTAAATATACATTAAAATTCTACTTTCAGCAAAATATTTAAAAGATAAAATTATATTTTTACCCGATTGCCTGAGAGAATTTTTTAAAAATTCAGAAATAATTCTTAAAATCTACCAGTAAGCACATCTGAAAATGCAGTTTACATTGAAGGCGCTTTATAACTTCATTAAAGGGAACTTCAGAAAATGTGTGAAAAAAATATTATTTTCATTTTTAATCAATTAAACTTTACATCTATAAGGAATTAAGGGTAAACAAAGACGAGAAAATAATGCATATTTAAGATAAGTAAGATCAATTTAATTTAAATAAGAACATGATTACAAACAGACTTTATACAAAATACACTTTCATTAAACTAAGTGATAAAATAAACATGAGTTTCAGGCAAAACAGGTTACTGTTTAAATAACTTTCATTCATATAACTAAGTTAAAAACCGAATATAAAAATCAGATGAACAAATTTTCCTAAAAAAATCAGCAATTTAGAAAATTAAGTACGCCTCGATTGTATTTTGTATAAGCACAAATGAAATTGTATAAAATATATCTATTATTTCAGGCGGCGACAATCATGACACCGGACATCATGGTGGAGGAAGTAAGTGACATATCTGTAGTGTGTGTTACTCGTATTACTTGCACTGCACATAAAAGCCGGTTTAGTTTTTTACTTAATAAATGCATAAAATATGATCATGCAAACACATTTTCGTTTAAAATCTTACTCAACTTAACCAGTATGCATTTCTTATTTATTCTTTGTATCTAATGTATGTATAGCTTACCCTGCTAACTAGCGACAAAGTTAGGAATTATCGTTCTTTTCTCAAAACCCGGCTCCGGATATAATGAATAAACAATGTTGTGTAGATTCATCGATATAGTACGAAAAGAACACTCTCGCACATTTAAGTTAAAAAGAGAAAGCATAAGATAAGTATTTGTTCCTCAGCGATTTCAAAAACTGCAACATCACGAGTAGACTGCATACCAACACCTTTTTCAAGCATCGCTGACGAGAGGTGCTGAAAAATACATATTACGCTTAATGCAACTTGATCATGAACCACTTAGGGGTCAGGGCAATTCTCCTTGTAGACATAATGTATATAGACGGGAGAATTGACCATGTCTCATCGTCCAGCTCTGATCGTAGGGGCTCGTAATGATGAATCTTATAACGTAATGATTTTATATCAAAAAATATCGCAGATAGAGAAAACAAATACCATACACGAATGTATAGAGCTCTACCTATTTAGTATAAAATGACTCTTCAAATACGGTTTCAATCCAATTTGAAGGTTTGATATTCAAATCTCGTCGGCATTCTGAATCCGTCATAATTATGTCACAAAGTTGATGAAGAAGTGTCATGTTTAAAGATGAATGCAAATTAATAAAACTAATATATTATTAATGTAATAGCAAAGATCTATCTCTCGGTAACGCTCTGACGTCACCAACTTCAAAACTCACGACACAGCGAGACGTTAAACAACATTAATTCAATGTTAGAGAACGTAAATTTCAGTAATTTAAATTTAAAAGAGCATTTGTCTTTCTAATTTCAAATTTAATAGCTCTAAAATAGTGAAATAAAATTTTCTATCGATTGATATAAAATTTATCTCGCTATGATCAAAAGTTCAAGAGAAATTTTTAATTATATTAATCATATATTTCAAATTAATTTCCGTGTTTCAATAGAAAGTAGAAAATTACGTCAGTGGTTTATGATGCGCGTGATATAGTTTGGACGCCACTATGCATCTGATTATTTATTGCAATCATGATGATATAATTTGATAATATATTTTGACAAAGTTTGACGAGCAGAGAAATGCTTTGTTTTGATTAGAATTTCGAAAAGATATCCTTTGAAATTTTAAATTACGTTTGACAAGCTGATAATTTCATGGTTATTGAATTGTAATAAAATTGTTAAACAACGGAAAATACTTCACTCGGAATGTTGTTTACCAAGAGGATTTTTGAATAAAGAAATATGTAAATAATATGTAAATAAAAAAAATATTTCCTGTCATAAAACCTATGTTCATTTTATTTGTTTTCAATCAATGTTAAACATTTCTCTCGCATATATATCTATTTAAGCACGTCAGATCTGACGGAAAATCTCTCGAATGAAGAGACAATTTGCACCCGTCATACATGACGGGTGATTTTCTAGTTAGTGAGGTATTTATTCAACATCCAGAATAACAATGATGCAACATCCAGAATGAAATCGATATTATAAAGATATTGCTCTTGAATTATTTCTAGTTAGTTGGGACAATAAAGGGTGCTTGAAGTGCCCACAGGTGGCAGCAATATCGGCCTTTTAATCATGTTTAAAGGAGTGGTTACCCAAGGAAGCGCGTTCAGTATCAAGGAATATATTCTCGTTTCCTCCGCTATCTCTAACAAAGGGAATTCTTCAGTGTTGATTATGCACGATGCAGATTAAGGGAGAAGTGACTACTCCGAGTGACAACGGCGGAGAATTTATACGCAAAGTTGATGAAAGCTATGCCATCAACTCGCTTGAAAGCTCGCTAATAAATCGTCACAAAAAGATACTCAGATGATTGCTTCCAGTGGGGAACTAGTTTCCAGAAATTGTATAACTGCCACAGTCGTTAAAAAAATGTTCTAGAATTTACGGCTAACTTTACATCCAGAGGCTGCCCGAGGCTCGGGCAACCCTGGCAAATGCCCTTGGCGCCGAAGTCTGATATGGCGTAAAAGCAGGAGTGTAAAGGGAAAAAATGATTAATAGATATGAGAGCTCCTGAAAAACGGCAAATAATTTCCCTTTCGTATTGGTCCCCATCTCCTCATCCTGAATAATAGCATTAATGTCAGAGGCGTTGAGAATTTTTCAAACTTTGCAAGCAACTGTTGTTGCTGGCGGGAGAAGTTTTTCTGAACTACTAAGACATGCCTACGATCCACCATGTCCAAAAAATGACTAGTCGGCTTAGTAACTTTGCCGATTGAAATTGACTTTTTTAGAGAACATCATTTTTGCAAGCAAAACATGCATGTTTCTAAACAAAAATTTGTTTGAAATTTAGAGTTCTGACGTTATAAAATTTAGCAAAGATGTTGGTCGTGGAAGGGGGGCACCATATTGTTGCCTTGCCCAGTTGATAAATTTACATCGGGCCGCCTCTGTTTACATCGACAATAAGATGAGTGTGGTACGGTCGATATTTTTAGCACTATTTGTAATTGAAACCACAAAGCAGTTTGAAACATTTCCTTCTCTCTGTTGCAAGCAGAGCTTAGTTCTTGTTATATCAAGTAAAAACTGTATTGCGGATAGCTTAAGATTGCGTACAGTGAAGAATGATATTACCTTCTAAAGTGTAACCGCTCGATTTTCAACCATCCTATATTTAATGAAAAATTGTTGTTTCTGGTGTACCTTCCGCTCCTGAAAGTTTGTTGCATTAGTTTTAAAAAATTCAGTGCTTTAAGTTATTTCATTGCGTAAATTTCCCAAGGAATTGATAACGAAGGGCAGCTACAAAAGTATTTGAAATAAGACGCGTTTATTCAAGGGTTTCAAATATAATTCCCTAAAATTTTCAAAGGTTAAGAAAGAAACATCTCTTGTGTTTTATGTTTAGATTTAATGTGAATGGGGGGGGGAAGTTATTCAAGTCTTCTGTTCATAAGTGTGTAGCAAAATATAACAATGCTTACAGCACAGTAATTTTTAAAGTATTTCTCTTTATACATATTTTAAATATTTTTCGTTTCTTAGGTATTTTTGACACAGCTGCCAGCGCTCTCAATGGAATCTTCTAAAAAGTCTGATGTAAATGATTTTGGATTTAACCAGTTATGTGAATGTAACACATTTTTTAAATAAAATTTGTTCTCCCATTCTTTCTTTTTCATGTATTTTTTTAACTGAAAGTAACTGCTTATTATCTTGGTAAAGAAAATTGCCTCTGTATTTGAAATGCGCTCAGAAAAAAATCAGAAAATATTTTTTTATTTTCTTTATATATAGATTTTTCCGTCTTGTTAAATTACCAGAAACATGTTCAATAGGAAAGACTTTATCTTTACCATCACAGCATATCTTCGAACTCGGAGCCAATACGGCTCCCTGTCGGTTCGTTGTGTATGTACGAAACTTGATTGAAAACGAAAGAAAAATTCCTAGCTTATAATTTGAATTTGAAAGATGCAAAAAATTACAGGAAACTGAAATGACAGTAAGTTAAACAGAGATTGTACAGAGCATAATTTGGAACATAAACGTGCCTAAAATGAATAAACTGTAAAAGAAAGATCGAATAAACAGTAATAAATATAATGAAATTAAGAAGCCAAAATATGTAAAATGAAAAAATAAAAAAATATAACAAACTTAGAAAGAATTAAGAAAATATGTATAAAGTAACAGATAATAAAATAAAACAAATAATAAATCAATATTTCCTTAATTAATAATATTCGAATTTAGTTCTCAATATTCTAATCTCAATAATTCTAAAACACCAATAGAAATACTAATGTAGCAGCCAGTAAATTACAGTAGCTGTTTTTCAGCTACTGCTGCTGTGGAATCCTATAATCTACAGTGGAATCCTATATTCCGCTGTGGAATCCTATAAAAAATATGATGTAAATTATCTTGGATTTAACCAGATATTTAAAATTACTACATTTTTTTAATAAAATGTGTTCTGGCATTCATTTTTTTTTTCATGTTTTTTTCAATCTGAAACTAACTCCTTATTATCTTGGTAAGGAAATTGCCTTCTTATCTGCAATGCTCTCAAGCAGAATCAGAAAACATTTTATTTTCTTTACATACATGGTTTTTTCTCCTCTTGTTATACCACCAAAGATTCATGTTCAACAGGTGAGAATGGGTATCCCAGTCCCAAGGTACACAAGAATGAATAATTTATCCAGTAATTAATAGAACGTATAAAATAAACTATTAATTGCTAACAGTGCCTTTTTATAAGACTTCCACTGCCTCCAACATATCTTCTTTCAAGGCAAGGTTCTTGGAAATCCTTTTCTGGGACTGCGCGGATATCTCAAGACGAGTTTCTTCTACAGGGTGATTACAAAAAAATACCCGGATTTAAATTCACTATCTTTCAAACAGGCCTTACAACTATTAAAAAGGAAACGTTTTAAATATTTTTCCCAATAGTTTCAAATATTCTTAATGTCCTAATTTCATTAAGAGGCACTCATCGGCTTGGTGATCCTATTCTCCCCAGATAAGTTGAAATCATTGTTTTATGCTCGTGAAACCTTGGGTAATATGAGTCTGAGGCTCATCCAACGTAGATGGCAGTATTGGGCCAGGCAATCTTCCCGTAAACCGCTTTCGTCTAAAATTTGTTAGAAGTATATAATTTTGGTTGCCAAAGTTTAAAAATGTTTTGTTGTTGGAGCCATTAAGACCCAGTTATGTATGAATGATGTAATGGAAATTTTTTGCACCAAATAATCCCGGCGAAGCAAGACGCTTGCCGTAGGCCGCTATTTATTAATAAACATTACAACCATAAGATTCTTCACTAGGTAGAAAACTGCCTGTAAATGATCACAATTACTCATTTCGAAAATGCATATCACATCAAACAGAAAAAAAATACGGAAAGACAATGCACTTTGAAAACTATAAGTATAAGCACGAAATAATAAATTTTAAATTTCATCCCATAAAACATAAATTATGAATAAATAGCAAATACAAAAGTAGATCAAAGATAAAAAGAAATTCTTTCTTTCCAAATGAGAAAGTTGAATTGTCATGAAAGTAATAACAAATCAATAAAAAAAAAACATAAGATAGGCACAGTTTGGGTTCCGCGAATTTTCCGTACTTCGAGATAAAATCATAAAACAAGTATTTCGTATTAATATGAAATTTAATTATAATATCTTTAATACAATATTTACACATCAGTATAATGTTACAGAATAGATAAATCACCAGTTTATCGCATGGAGAAAGGGTCTTGGTAGCATTTTTCTAATCTGTAACAAACCCTTCCATTAACAAATATTGTATTAAAAGATGATAATTAAATTACATATAATATCAGACACTATATTTTATCCTTCACGAAAAATCATCGCACGGACTCAAACTGCGCCTTTCTGTTTTTTTTTAAAACCAGTGACATTCATTAATTTTAATAGAGCTATTTGTTCACTAGTGTACAGATAAAATATTTTAAAAAATAATTTTTAGATAAATCCTGTCTGGTGAGGTAAATGAAAAAATTGTCTTTCCTGTCCAAAATTACCTGAATTGTCTGGATTTAATTATTAATGCAATCGTCCCATCGATAAACATTTCGAAAATTTTGAAACCATGATAAACTTGTTCACCAAAATTTTCGAAACGATTTAGACGTTCCTGTGTAAAAGTTTTCATATATTTGTGAGATTCTTTTTTACCATTTGTTCATTCCATCTATTTTACAGTTTAGCTTTTTCAACAGCCAAGCTTCTTCTAAAATTCATTGATTCAAAATATCCGATTCATTGTCTAATTCCAGAATTCGACTGATCTCTAGCTAATTCAAAATCAAAATTTCCTATTCCACTTCATTAGTTGATATTTTCAGCTAAAAGCTTTACAATCTCTCCATTTCATACTTGTAGTTCGAATGGCGATAAATTGTTGCTATCTATCTGTTCTCTTTAGCAATCTACACATTCGCAAGAATGCGCTTCGGCTCCGCAGTACCGTCTGTTTTTTTGAGATAACAAAGGAGGAGAAATTCTTAAAATCAGTGGTCAACAATAAATGACCTTAATGCAGCTACTGTGAATTTGGCACTTTTCATTAGAGAATAATTTTCTTAATAAACTTCACGTCGGGCCTCGCAGACCGATGCGCGTCCTCAGTAATTTTTAAACGAACATGTTTTGTTCTGCAGGCAAGTTATTTGATCATTTGAATTTTAATCATTTCCCTTCAAATTAAAGTTCAAATATAGGTGAAATTACAGAATTAGGGAGACACATAGCACAGGGACTGAATTGTTTAAGGCTTCAAAATACTATAAATTTTTAAGCCTAAAAACTACTTTGTTATATAAGATTAAGGCTATATGAAAAATTTAATTAAAATTTTGTCAACCAGCTGATCGCCAAAGGTGGCTGGTAGTAAACAAATATTAATATTTGTGCAGACGTAAGAAAAAAATCCTGTAATTACTTTTGGTGATTATCTACTTAACATATACAGTGTAAAAAGTAATGAAATCTTTTTTTGAAAAAATAATAGCCTACTTTTAATCAAGTGGTTACCTAAATTTATTTACCTGTAAAGTATATACTATTCTGTGAATTTTTGGTTTCATAAATCAATTGGAAATCAAATATTCAACTTTTTTTTTTTAAAAATTTCAGATGCATGAAAAATTGAAGTACAAATTCATATGAATAAATTTTATTTAAATATATTATGTAAGCAAACTGACAGTGAACAAAAAATAGTTTGAACTCATTTATTAATTTAAATCTCTTATAGAAATATTAAAAGATTAAGTCTGACATACTTTAGTTAATTATGAACTACAAAATATTTTAATTATACTATTATACTATAACATGAGCTACTTTCAAGTATAGGCAATTTATAACCAAACATAGCAAGTTCTCTTTTCTCAAATAATTTGTGGTTTTTTTGTCATTAATACAATGAAAACATTTCATTTAAAGCATGAAGGTTATTAATTAACTTAGGTTACTGAATTTTTATGAGAAATTCATTTTCACATAAAGATGAGTAGCAAATGAATACCAAATAATTGAGAGGAAGAAGGCAGTATTCTGCTATTAAAGGATTAAACGCTAAGTTGATTAAATATTAATTTTTGGACTTAAAAATTTGATCATTTTTTCTAAATTTTTAGTTTATTCATTCATTAGATTGTTGCATATGTTTAAAATTAAACCATAGCAAAAATACATATTTATTTTAATAATGTAAATATTTCCATTCTATATCGATCTTCTGAGGATCACATAAAATTGGTATCATGATACCTTCGAATAAGAAAATGTTGCATTTGTTAAAAAAAGTAGCAAGTTATAAAAGTTCATTTAAATATATTTAACTTATTAAAAGATATGAAGTTCCTTTTAAGCAGAAATAAATTGAGAAAGTTCATTCAAATTGAAAATGCTTTTCTTTCTATAGAAGTGCATTCGATCATAAAATATTAATTATTTGTTTTATCTTATTGAAAAGACGCATTGCGATTTGTTATCTGAAAGCTTGTTATTTTACACCTTGATCTAAAATGAGATTTCAGCTATTCATTTAATAATTTAAAGGTGACAATATTATGAACATTGTATAAATTATGATTCAGCAGGGCTAAGAGAATCAATAAAGTAAATTTTGAGGTGATTTCGTGTAAACATATTATTTTCTTATTTGCGCCATTTTATCACCCTATAACAGTAAAAGTTCATCATTCAAATTGACTAGAAATCCTCTTATTAGTTTTCAGAATTTCGAAATCATCAGATAACTAAAAGAAATCTCATTTTTTTTACTATCAGTGCGTGGTTTCACATTATTTATATGTTTTAACAGCTAAAAGTGCCTTATTAACTAAAATTGAGATCTGATTAGCTTTCTAGAAATAATATTTATACACAGTTTTTAAACATTTCATCATAAAAAACTGACACGAGATCATTGTTTTTGAAAAATGTTTCCTTTTACATATAATTATTCAGTCTTTAAATTTTCGAATGTTGCGTGAAGTTTTTACCTTTAATTTCAAAAGGCAGCATATAAATAAATTGAGAATATAACATTCTCTTTCTTTCCTAAAATTATGCATACTTATTTCGTTTCTCAAAAATGCTGTACAAATCGTTAAATCAACATCTAAGAAAGAAAATGAAAGCATATTGCGTACAGGCACTGTAGCGGAAATACGTAAAGAGGCAGGTTGGTTATCTTATGAAAGAGTTATTCAGTTAGGGATCAAGCCGCTGAGTGACCTCTGTGGTTCGCGAAATCACAGGTATGTGGTATCGAGATAGCCAGTCTCCTCTAAGAACGAATCGGTCCCTTAAAGCTCTAATCCTTTGAGCGGATTGGGGTAAGGAACTATGCAATCTATATGCATACCTTTGCTCAATTTCTGTAGTAAGTACCATCATCAGATTCCAAATTTAACTCTTAAATGCCCGATTTTTTAAAAATTGATTTTAAAATGTTTCTTCACTTTCATTTCTTGAATACAACACGGGAAAAATACTTTAAAAATCATATTTTATTTCAAGTATGGTTTATGGCTAAAAAACAGTTTGTTATCCACTGAAAACACTGAGTATTATTTCAGAAAAAAATTTCCTTGATAAAATTGTATAATGTCTAATACATATGAATTTTAACAAATAATAATAAGGATAAGGAATTTCTTTCAACATTGTAGAATAAAATATGGTGTTTTCAAGCATAAAAACAAAGCAAAAAAGATGTAGACTTAAGGGAAAAATATCAATTTATTTTTATCTTTTTTATCAGCTCTCAGGCAATCATCTATATGTTGTAAATTAATTTAATAAAAATTTCAGCATGTATCCTATTAGCAACAACAGGCATTAGAGCTTCAATGTTATTTTCATGATTTTAGAAGACAAAATTGGGTATATTGCTTAAAGGCAAGACTGGGCCTACTGAGGCAACGCTGGGCCTGAAGGCAACACTGGTTAAGATACTTTGTCTCCCAGAAAGAAAGGTACCTTCGTCCTACAGCAAATAATTTTTTGAATTCTGAAAACACGATTTTTTCACATTTAGAACTATTATAAAAAGCATCTGCCTTATATGAAAACTAAATGTTTGCAGATTTTTTTCTGTAAGTGAAAATGTGCCTTGAGACTTAATCCGTAAGGACGCGCATGCGGGTGTCCGACACCCCACGCCACATAAAATGTGAAAAATACTGACTTCTGTTTAGTTGAAATGAGTCAAATTCATGCTATCTGCCTTTAAGGTCACATTAAACAGACGGAATGTGTTTCAAGAAGAATACTTTTATTATTTTATTGGAAAGACACCCTAGAGCTTCCTGGCGTCAGCTTTCTTTGTTTAATTGAGTGATCGTATTCGGGACGAGAAAATATTGTTGTCTCGCTATTTACGTTTTAGTGAGGAAACAAGTGGACTCAAGAACATTAAGACTTTTAAACTGGATAATAGTGTAACTGAAAATGTCAAGAGATTGATGTAAAACTTATATTATTCTGGACCTAATGTAACTGTAATCATCAGGTATATGTCTTATCCGCTTTCACAAAAAACTATTGGATGAACAGCGTAAAATTGTAAAAACTATTCTGAAAAATAAAAGTGTAATACGCCCAAAATTTATTGGGTCTAAAGATAAAACCCATCTTCTTATATGAATTTCTAACAAAAAAAAGTTTTCCTGTGTACCTAAGAAAATTTGAAGCGGTATTTTCCCATAAAATTGTATGACGATTGTTTAGTAGTGTGATTTTATATTTTCTTTGATATCTATGAACATTTCCAAGGGCGAAATTGTCCGCCCCTAGCAAACCCTTCTAGTTGAAATCTACAATCCCGGGGGTAAAATCCCCGGATGGACGCTTGCTTGTCCCCCCTTGTGTTGTGTTGTTTTTATGCTGTGTACCTTGTGTGTGAGCTCTCGCTGGCTCAAATAAATGCAATTTAATGCAGTCCGCTCTTTGTGTGCTCTTAAGCTATCCATTTATTCCCAATCAAAGTTTATTATATTGATGATTCTTTACTATAAAAAATGTTGAAAAAATGTGTGTAGGAATATGCTTTTCTTATGTTTTCACAATGCGCTGAATAATGTAATGCATTATTTACTGAATTTTTCGTACAAAAATGAGCTCTTGTATAACTAGAACTGTTTTAATGAATCATTTGCAACAGATATAGCATCAAAATGTTGATAGTTTTGCTTAAATATATAAATGGATGGGCTGTTGCACACCCTCTTGCGTGTCTTCGCGTTCCTCTCCGTAGCTCGCGTCATCCCAGCATAACAAGTAGTAGGTAGGTCAGTCATTAAAAATTACCATCATTGTAGACTCGGTTTCCAGCAATAATTGCCATAATTCAATATACTACTTACTCATTTCAGTCTGGAACTGACAAAGTAAATAATTACGCACTTAATTTTTTAGCTAGATAGAGAAATTTTATCGTATTAATCATAGAATCCCGATGAAATCCGACCTAAAAATGATTTTCGTGTGAATAAATATATATTATTGTATATAAATAAATATAATAAATCAAAAATTAAATATTCAAATATAAATCTATTATCGGCTAATGCACCAACCATCTAAAGGGTCGACATGCATAGAAGTGTATCGCAACTGTTTGGCTACCTATAAGACCCTAGAAGCAAATAGGTTCCATGGAAAGATTTCTCGCTTGCCGTCGAGGGAGGCAAGATAGAAAGCAAAATGTAGAAGGCTAAAGGATTGTTAAAAATGTCATTTAGGAAGTGTGATCAAAAATGATTTTGTCTCTGTGCATTCAAACGGCCACTATTGCATTTATTAAATTCATTTAAGATATCCAAAATCACAGTTTCACTGACAAATTATAACATCTCTGTTTCGAACTTGCAGTTGTGATGTTTTCTGGAGATAATTTCAAAAATATCATGCGAAGTTAACGATTTTTACACCAACTTAAAATTCAAATAAATTATAAATTCCATGCCAGTCAGTTTGATTGTAGACTTAATTTTTCTCTCATTTATGCATTTTTATAATTATATTTAATTGCAGACACGATGACATGGGTGCAAATAAATCTATCCAATATGTTCAATGGTTGGAAGAGGATTAATACACATGTATTTAGACCCTAAAGATAAATATGTGTATAATATTTTTATTCAATATTTATGATAAGAAGCATTTAATGGAATATAGAAATTAAAAATATATCTTATTCTTTTATCTAATTTGAATGGCAGCGCACTTGTTAAAAATGTCAGGCTTTTGAAAATTCTTAGTGAAAAAGGAAACTTAATGCAAAGAAAAGTAGCTATTCTCTTAGGCGGATTTGTGTTATTAATGATCTCATGAACAAGGCTTTTCAATTAATTAAATTCTTTTCGTATAGCAAATCTTGTTTGTAAATTTTGACTGCGAGCCCACATCAAAAAATTATTCCCTCATACGCATTCTGTTAACAAAATTTATTAGCTTTATCAGAATGGTTGTTGCTATTGCTGAAAATTAAATTTTTGGTTTGAAAAAAAATGCTATGAATTTCTGTTACGAAATACAATGCGTGTTGTATTTAATTAGAACCAAAATATATCTAACCATGGACGTAAGCAAATTTCGAAAAGCATGTGATAAAAACTTCCGTAGCAATGACTCGTCGGAAACTTTATTGGTAATTTTTGCTAAATTTTTTTGAATTGCATAATCTTGTTTTCGCTGTTCCTCCAGCAGAGTAAGTTTATTTAGAATGAAGTATGCACATGAAATAGAACTGAAGTTCTTCATTTCTTAGGAACAACAAAACATTCCAAAGATAAATGTCTATGGAGATTAGTGAAACCTGTCTAATTAAATCATTATTATAAAATTGTAATTATTAAATAACTATAAATGTAATCAAAATTGTCTCGAAAATCGTCTCCCTAGTGAATGTTGTGACTCCTTTATAAGTGCATCTGTGCCGAATCGCGTAAATCTAGGTCTAACTCCATACAGCAACGACTGACACAAACACTCACACTATTTTATGACTACTATTCATCATTATATTTATTGGAATTTTAATATTATTGTTGTTGTCTCTTGAATTTTCTTTAAAGTAATTCTTTAAATAAAATATTTCAAACCTTAAAGGTTTCAAGCCTCTGAAACTTTTATGTGTTGTCCTGCTAGTTAACATGTGCATTTTTTGATTATAAATTATATGCCTATCATATTATAATTATATATTTGTTTATTAAAACAATGCTTTTTTCGTGGAATAAAGGTGCTGTTTTGCGTTCTTTTTACTTACTTATTACCAACCTCCAAGTAATCATACATCAGTAATGAAGAATTCACATCGTTTATGTTTGCATTGTTCGTAAAAAATGAAAAATAAATTTAGAAAATTACACCTTGATGTAGCCATAAAATGCTTACATATTTTTTATCAATACAACTCATGCAGAGTAATGTATTCAGTGCTTTTCTCCATTCTTAGATTGAGATTTGAATGTCAAAAATTTTCATGTAAAAGAAACATAAAGTTTAACTCATAAGCTGCGGATTGCGTGACATGTCATTGGAGCAATAACTGAAATGAAGTACACGGA
>BGPR01031288.1:0-18129 GCA_013235015.1 Araneus ventricosus | reverse complement strand
AATGTAATTTCTTAATGTAATTCTCCAGGTTAAAAATGTAATTTCTTCTGCTCAACATGGATTCATGACTGAACGTTCTACTTCAACTAATTTGTTGTGCTTAACTGACAAAGTTATTTCCGCCTTTGAAGACAATTGTCAACTAAATGTTATTTACACTGATTTCTCAAAGGCCTTCAATTCAATCGACATTGGTATTCTTATGAAGAGATTAAGAACTATCGGTTTTCATGTAAATCTTTCTCAATGGTTTTTCTCGTATTTGAGTAATCGGACTCTATATGTCTATTTTTATGATGTTGTTTCTGATGCTTTTTCAAGCACATCTGGAATTCCTCAGGGTTCACATCTTGGTCTTTTTCTTTTTATTTTGTTTACCAATGACTTTTGTGGTGAATTGCGTTTTTTTGGGCGTCTCTTGCTTGCCGACGATCTGAAATTTTACAGACAAATACGATCCATTGTTGATGCAGCTCTCTTACAGAACGACCTTGATCACTTATATCAGTGGTGCATCGTAAATAAATTACCCCTTAATGTTGAAAAGTGTAGCACCCTTATCTCTACTAGAAAATCACAGCCTATTTTTTACTCTTACCTAATCAATGGTATTTTACTACGCCGATCCGAGTCAGTTACTGACCTTGTGTTACTTTTAACACTAGACTCGATTTTATCCAACATATTGACAACATTGTCTCTAAGGCCTATACTAAATTTGACTTTATCAAACATAATACCAGACAATTATCCAGTGTACTTGCTTTGAAGGTTTTATTTTTTACTATTGTCCACTCGAGTCTTGAATACCATTGTCTTGTCTGGGACCCTTGCAATAAATATAAAATTAAAATTATTGAACTGGTACAAACTAGGTTTTTGCATTATTTATTTTACCGAACAAATCTCTATTATCCAAAAGATTTATCCTCAGCTCATTTGCGTAACATCTTCGGCATTCACAGTTTGAAGGTCCGAAGTGATCTTCCATGTCTTTTATTTTATCATAAGATAATTAATGATGCCATTGATTGCAATGACATATTAAGACGTATCACTTATGCTTTGCCGACTAGAAGTCTGAGGAAGAGTTGTTTATTTCTAAATGTATTTACCAGATTTAATTACATACGTAATTTTTCTATTTATAAATTTTACACAATTTTTAACAAGTACTCTGACGATCTTGATATGTTTAATATGTATTATGGTGTTTTTAAGACTGAATGTTTGCGGCTTTTTTATTCTTTAAGTGTTTTTATTCTGTGTGCTTTTTAAATTCGTGTTGTGTTTTTAGTGATTTATGAGTCAGGCTGTTGGTTTATTAATCTGTGTTTTACGGCTATTTCAGTGTTTGTTTCTGTATCATGCACTCTGCAAACTGCATACCCTCGCCGATTCCGCCCACCCAAAGGGTTTAGGGCCAAAGAAATCGGCGGGGAGAGGAGACCCCCAAGCACGCCGAAGGAACAGCGCGCCCCGGCCCCACGGGCAGGATTTATTGAGTCAAATTAAGAATATTACAGCCATTGCCCTGTAACAGGGGCAGTACTTAAAAACAATATAGTTGGACACACAAAAGAGAAGTAAATATAAAATGACAAACTACGCCAAAAGGCGGAATGATAAACAGGTCTGAGTAAAAATACAAAAGCTGCTACACAAACTATGCCCTATAACATGGGCAGGAATTAAAACATATACTTGAAATAAAGTAATACATACTGTGCCCAAAGCAGGGCAGAAATTAATACAGTATAAATGAGCAGCAAAATATATACCAATGTAACAAAATTGTTACCTACTGGCCAAGGCAGAGTCTGGTTGATGGCAAGTCTGGTTGATGGCAAAATGAGCTAAAAGAGGAGATTTAAAAATATATGATGTGAAAGAGTGAAATGATGAATAAAACTTTGTACAAAATGGAGATGTGTGAATGGATAGTAAAGAAACATGGGAAAAGCAAATAAAACAATGTTAAAACATTGTAAAATCTATGAAAGGTACCCCTCACCCACAAGGGGTGCCAATAACTCCTAAAAAAACACAAGGGCCGGAGGTACAGGAGGAAGTGCCCTAACGCGAGATGTGGAGTCGGAGGTGGCTGGCAGTACTCCACAGCGGTGAGTAGGGCAGGGCGTGGGTGGCCCTCGCCGCAAACGCGCCGACGGCGAGTGGGGAGGGCGTGGTGGACACTCGCACGCGTCGCGCAAACCTTAGGTTAAGGTAGTTAGTTTAGTTTTTAGGATAGTATTATGCACTCTGTAATTGGAGTTTATTCTGTAGTGTGCATTTTCTAAATAAATAAAAAAAAGTCTTCGGGGAGTGGTCTACCTCTCCTTCTACTTGTCCGGAATGATCCCTTTTCTATTCGAGGTTTTCCAATCATGATCAAGAACATGTTACGTGCATTTTAGTCAATTTTGTAGCCTCCCAGACGCCATGCGACCCAATTAGTACATAGTAAGTAAATAGGTGGAATTACATAGTTTTTGAAAAGCATTTTTGTTTCGGTTATTTATTCTTACTGAAATAATTAGATGAGGTTTGAAATGTCATCAAAGAGACTGAAATGAATTCATGAAAGAGACAGAAAAATATTTACGTATATTGCATATACTTTTTAAAATAAAATAAGTTACATTTGAGTATTTTATTGTTATACGTTCTCCTCCTCAATGAAAATGGAAAAAAATGTAGTGAAAATAAAGAAAACCGTATGAAAATAAAAAAATGAAGCATATTATTAAAATAAAACTAAAATATGAATGAATGTCTCTGAGAGCTACGTGATAAACTATTAAACTTCCAGAGGTGTGACCTCTCCAGGTTTAATTAGATTTAGAGTGACATAGACGTCCCACTTTGAAGTTATGCAGATGTTTATTTAAGAGACGCGCGTAACTCGTAATATATCACCGAGGTATGATGATGAGGGTAACATCTGATTGAGTTACTCCCCTCCAAACTTCCACACTCCACCAGCGTCAAGATGTTTGACTCGTCACATCTAATATGCATACTCTGTTCACTACATATGCAGCGGATTTTCCAGGGAATCGGGTCTCCAAACTGCGATCACCTTATGTCGTACTTGCAGAATATAACGCCGCTAAAATCGACCGTAATATCTCGAGTTTTGCTCTACCTATAAAACAAATGAAATCACCATTACTTGTATAATATCCGATAAATGTTTTTTCGATGTAGAACTATAATAGTTTTATATTTATTTTCACTTGGAAGTTATAAAAATGCTTATTTAAGAGACGTAACTCGTAATATATCACTGAGGCACGATGATGAGGGTTTCATCTGATTGAGTTACTCCCCTCCAAACTTCCACACCCCACCAACGTCAAGACGTTTGACTCCTCACATTTAATATACAATATAACGCCGCTAAAATCGACCGTAGTATCTCGACTTTTGCTCTACCTATAAAACAAATGAACTCACCATTACGTGTATAATATCCGATAAATGTTTTTCGATGTAAAACTATAATAGTTTTATTTTTATTTTTAGATTTTACTTCACAACCACTTGCTGGGACATTTGACTCATTAGTGGAATGTTGTTGGCATGAGATTAGATAAACGCACAGTGTTTTTGTCATACGAGTCATTATTTCGGGCGAACCTCCTAATTTTGAATCGTTGTCGGATGAAGAGGGCCCCACCACAGCCACCACAGTAATCTTCAGTAACAGATCAACGAGCCGATGGTCGATGGTTTCGATCTAGATCAGAGGATAGAAACTGAACAGAAGAAACAACTTTGTTTGCTGTGAACTGGTGTTCTTTCTATATATACAGGATTATCAAATGCATTTGGATTTGACATTGGGATAAAGTGGCAGTTTGGAGAGTGGATTGTGTTCCCTGTCATCGAACAAGGATTGAAAAAATTAAGAGGTTTATCCCAAAACAACTTTCGTATAAAAAAAAAGACACAACGCTTATCTTCCAAATTAAAATTAATCAAACAAAGAAAATTATGAATGTATTCATTGGTGATTAGTAACATTTTTTCGTGTATGCGTATTGCTTATCGAATATAGTATTAAACATCGAGAAATTAAAACAATTGTCTCCATGAAATACTCAAGTATGACTTTCAAGATTTAAATATGTTCCATCTATATATATAAAAGAGGAAAATGTTCGTTTTTTGGTTCTTTAGGCACGTCCACACCGTTGGACTTACGACGACCAAATTTGGCACAGTGTTGGATTAGACCAAGAGGTAGCTAACACCGTAAAAATTATTATAAAATTCGAATTACATCCCTATTTATTTAATTAAATAACGAAAATTAATCTATTTTGGGCGTTTTTCTCCAATAACTTCTGAAATACTTATGGTATGAAAATTATTTTTTCACCCCCCTAAAGAGCAAAAAATGATCTTTTTAATGACACCAATTTAATTGTTGTACAATTTTTTCTCTAATTGTAATTAACGTTTAAAAATTCATTTTAAACTCAAATTGCAAAAAATGCTTTTATTGTTATAAAACATTTTATTTATAAGCTTCGCTGTAACCAAGCTATACAGTAGAGATATATTTATACATTGTAAACTGTATTAGTTTTTAACTACATATTGTTTAAACTAAATGTTCTTCGTCGAATTTTCTCGCATTTTCATTCGAACCATACTGTCATAAGGTGATAAAAAGGCTATATTAGAAAGTTTTAATCCAGCAAGAAAAGATTCAAAGAAGATTTACGTTCGTTGGGGAAAGTTGGTGATAATATTTTTAGGGCAAAAAAAAAAAAAAAACAGGACACCGGTAAATGAAAAAATATGGATCCCGAGCAACGCCGTGCTTTCAGCTAGTAGGTAATATTTTTATTGAAAATTACAAATACATTCGCAAGTTCTCACCCAAATATTTTTTCCTCGCGCCAGCGGTCTCCATTTGCTCGTCTTTCAACCAAGTAAGCATTCGCGCCAGATGAAAAATTCTTCTTTGGGAGACAAATTTATTTATGGCGAAAACGTGCACCCGAGCCGCTCGTCCATCGATTCCTTCGAAGACCCACCTGCTGCGTCCCTGTCTACGAGAAAACGAGTTATTGTCGACGCCTTTACGAGGCATTTAGGCATTCTATATTCATCCAACAATATTTCTGTGTTCATCCTTTTTTCAGCAGGGGAAGATGTATCAGACCAGGGTTGCCAGATCAAAATGACAAAATAAGGCCAAACCTTCTTAAAAGCGAGGCGAAAAGAGGCCAAATTTGAAAAACTGATTGAAGTTTTTATTTTTCGCTAAATTTACGATTAGAAAATGCCTTATTTTATAAAAATGAATCATTTTAGAATGACGCGTATAATCAATACTCTATTAACCGCTTAACTTAACAGCCCGAGCATACTCGTGCATCGAATTATCGAAATTTTAGTCTTATAAACTAAAATTGAATCATTAATTAGCTTTATAATTTGACACAAAAATATGTAGGATCCATAAACATATTAAGTATCCTATGCCTTCTTAGATCAATGAAAACGATAGCCCCTTTCCAAAACAGGAGGGGTCATCTCATTAGATAGCAAAGAAAACTATTCAGTTAAGTGGTTAATGAAGCAATATTGAAGTGAAAAATTTTTAACCACTCCATAAACAGCTTTACAATGAAAAGTGATGGCTAAATGAAATAGCTGAACATAGTGTATTATATCATGAGTGAACGAAAGTATGCAAGGATATTTTTCAGTTTTGTCATAATAAATGAAAGGTGATTCCGTAATCAAAATAAATAATAAACAGTTTAAAAAGTTTATTCCATTAGTATAAATAAAATTGATTTCAGACTCGTAATAAGCGTTTCAAATAAACGATTAAATTATCAAGAATGTTCTGCTTTTAGTTTCGATATCATTCACCTAATATCCAGATCGAATCCGTTCTAAATATATTTTTAGAATATAAAAAATTTTATATATAAAAAAACAGTAGAAATGGTGGTAAAAAGCAGTTCTAAAAATCATGACTGAAAATAAAGCCAAAAATGAATTTAAGGCCAAATGAAAATTCTTAAGGCCAACCGCTTTGAAAAAAGGTCAATATGACAACCCTGTATCAGACATACTTTCTAGATAAGTCAAATTTTCTAAAAGCATATCTAATGGAATCGGTTAGAACGAGAACAGGACAAGTCCAAATTCTGACTTTTTAATTTTTAGTTTATTTATTTTGTTATGAATAGGTTCGCTAAATCTGAACCTGAGAAGTAAACTGTCTTAACCTATTATTGCCAAGTCGCCCTTTTCGAACAATCTTTTGTGAACCTACATGTCCTGAAATTAACTGGAAAAAATACTGAAAAACAAAATCCTGCCGGAAAAATATATGTTTTATTGATCTTCTAAGCCTAGCGTCTCTATTTAGAAAAGTTCTATTAATGAGGAAAAACCCTTATTAATATCTAAAATTATGTGAAATTCCTAAAAGAATATATATTCTTACACACACACAACTGTATTTACCGACATATTTTTTAATGCAAGAAACTAATTGGTAAACAATTGAACAAAAAACATTTTGCTACTTGAAATTTACAAAGAAACCACTTACCGAGTGTGACTTTAAAATAAAAAGAGCTACATAATCAACAGAACGCTTGATATGTGTTGCCATTTAATGTGACTATAAAAGAAACAAATACTTAAAAGTAAATTTTGGCAAAATTCATTTTGAAAAAATTAATTCCTGTAAGTTAACGATACCTTTTTAGGAATTCCCCCAAGTGCCTCCTCGCACTTTCTTACCATCTCAAGTGTACAGCAGATCAACACAAGAAAGCTTGGTTGAAATCAATAATCAACCATCGCCAGCTAACAAACGAAATAGTAGACCTCCTCAACTTTATCACCAGCCAAGAAGACCTACCTAAATCTGAACAGCCAAAATAACTCCACAATAGCCTACATTGTTCATCTCACTACAAAGCTCATGTCTCCCACCACGCCCTTCTTCGTTTAGTGTATACATTTGTGTTTTTATGTGCATGTTTATATTTGTGTATATATTAGTGTTTATATTTGTATTTCCTCTCTTTGTATCCTTTTTAATATAAAATGTAATTTTTTTGCTGTTGCTTTATTTCAAAGAAGTTTCACGCATACCCACCCAACCGACAGAGAGCTGCCCTGGCTCTGAGTTCGGGGGTATGCTGTGGTGTTATGTTATGTTATGTCTTTTTAGAAGCGTCTCTAGAACGCTTGCATAATATATCAAGTTAAATTTCGCTGATTTTACTGTTTTTAACGTACTTGCATTATCCTGTAACTTCTAGGCCTTCTTGACATACGGACGTACTGTACCCGTGGACACTTCACAATAAAGTGGTTTTTCGGTTGATGGGTACATGGGTCTGAGTTCCAAACGGGTCCTAGAACCCATCAATCACTACAGTTCGTGATCCGAAAATTGATCTTCCTCCAAATCATTAAAATCATTCAAATCTAACAGGTTAATTTGTGAAATTCTAGAACGAAAAGGTCAGTTAACTTTACAGCATGTGTAGAGGCGAGATTTACTAATCTAGTCGCTGAGGTATTCGGTACGTAGAACGATTGACACTCAAGTGCTTCATATTAACTAGTACGATACTACATTACTTAGCTTCTCAACCTATCATGCCTGTATTCCACATATACCAGAAGTACTCCATTGTGAGAAACCGCAGAGCTGGTGACACAGTCAAGGCAAGACTACTAGATAACAAAATAACAAATTTAATAAAACAACTAAATTAAAATCCTAAATCAAATCATAAGATCATTATACATGCTAGCTATGAAATGATACAAAAAGAAGGTTGTGAACAGAAGTAATCAGTCTTGAAGTACTCCAACAGGCTCCTCGCTATTGGTCGATAGGTGACATCACAAAGAGGGCGGATCCGATCTGCACGCAATTATAATTCGAGATATTGCCAGATGCCGCCATGATGCCATAATCCCGCCAACTTCTTCGGACGGGCGAAATGTAGCTGTAGGTCGAAAAGAACGAAAGTTAACCGTTATCAAAAAATAAATATCGAGTTGAAAAACATTGTGCTATGGAATTTCTTTTGGCTCTCCTGTAAAATGTTAAAATTGCTACTTACGATATTACCTCTGACGTAGAGGAATGCAGATCTAGAAATTGAGCGCAACAGCAATATTATACTACCCGTCTTTTATTTGTTCCAGGAATATTTTAAATTTGAATGAGTATAGAAGAACTTTAATCAGCTGAAACCTAAAACTTGATTACCTCGAATGGATGATAATTTCGGACGAGAGCCGTTCTTCTTCTCACCTGATCAAACTTCGAACATTCGCAAATTCTAACTAGAAACGAAATCTAAAGTTGGCTCTTACCTGCCAAAAAGAATCATTTACGCAACATTTAGCGATTATCCATTATTTATTGGCGAAGCACATATATAACATCAGAGCGAACACAAAACGAAATACACAAAACAACTTTAGCGAGACAATCGTTAGACAGAGAATGAAGCTATTTGTAAAAAAACTCGAAGTAGAGCGTAATGCCACCTGGCGACACTCTTGGACTCAGAGAGTTTCAACATCTCCGATTCAAGTGTTTCATCCTTTGTTTTTTATTAGTTTGGGATGACATGCAAAGGAGGCAAAGAATCAAACTATGTGGAATTAGTAAAATCTTTTTATACCCTCATTCATAACTACCCTTTGAACACTATCGGGAACATTTGGCCATAGTGGAAGAAAATCCTAGAAAGGAATACATAGCATTTTTAAACTATAGAAAAAAGACAAGAGAATCGAGTTCTTGATTAACTAAGCCTTTATTTATGATATTAAAAAAAACATTGCCAACTTCAACAATTAGCTACTCTAGAGTATTGAAAGAATACAAAAAAATTATAAACAAGATTTTTTTATCAATGCACCTGTTTATCAGAAAGCTTCTAATAAAATGAATTTACAAACATGTTATTCAATTGCTAAAATTGCTGCAGTCTTTCTGAAAATGAAATACAAGTTCTGCAAAAAGATCAAAGAAACGTTTTTAGAATATAAAAAGAAACAAAACACAATAACATTATATAATTAAAATAAAACCCTCGTGAGCTCTAGTGATTAGGTTTAGCTAGCTAGCCTACAATTCACATCACTTGCCTGATGGAAAAGGATTGAGGCTTTAAATCAATAGACCGAAGGATTCGATGAAACTTCACAACCGTTAATAAACTGAATTCATGAAAATTTTAGTGTTGTGAAGCAACTAGCCACGAATCCCATCAATTAGAGACAATTATATATCACGGATTTTGATTAATCTTCTCCTTGAATTCTGAAGAAATTAGATGAATGTTCAACAATTTCTTATGAACAATTCTGTCAGCCTTCTCTACATATAGACTCGACAGTTTTTTGTCTAAATTTTACTTACTTCTGATTATTGCTCGATACGTCCATCATTCACACACTCGTCGTTTTCGGAGGATATGAATCAAATTCACATATTACTTCATCTAAAGCTGTTGTTATAGCATAGCCCTTCTCGAGTCATCGGTACGTCTTGTTATAGTGTCAGACAACCAACAGAATTCACACACAAAGGAATTCTCCCAGTCAGGAGACGCCGGGACCTGAGTACACCAAAAAGCTTCCGCCGTTTAATTGGCGGTCATATAGTCCGGTGCAAGAAAAAGGCTTTAAAAATGATTAAACACAGATCCATTAAAGAAATTGCATAAAACATTAACGCAATTAGCAATTCAGTTAATCATTATAAAAAGGGAATAATTAATTGAGAAATTTAACACAACTTTAAAAAAATCCGTTGAAAAGTTATGAGTTGCCACGAGACATGAAAGAAACTTCAGTGGCGAAAATGCTAATTATTTAAATAGCGCTGGTAAAGCCGAAAAGGATGTTATTGCTAAATTGCAATCTAATAGTTTTATTGTATGTTTCGCTGGTAGAACGGAAAAATTTTAAAGATGGATTAAAAAATAAATTATCGTAAATATTTTTATATGTATGTATGAAGATATTACATTGTTCTATATGACTTCTTTAATATAGTTTAAAACTGGGGAGATTACATTTCTGTGTTAAATTGTTCACTTCTTCATTGTTTTTCCATGGTTAAAACTTAGAGGCCGGTTTAAGGGGATTGTACAAATTAATTAAAAAATTACACAAAATATTTGTCTTAAATTTGTAGAAATGTTTTACAAATGGCATTGCAATATGAGAAGAAATTGCGAAAATTCTCAGGGAGAAAATGTCGAAGTATTGGAATGATCAATTGTAAGTGTGCAAAAATTCAATGTTGTTTTGAAAGCGTTCTTATAAATGTTAGTTGGGAAGAACCAAATATTTTTGAAAGTATATTTTGCTTTTGTTTGGTATTGCAGGAAAACCAAAAGCTTTATTTACTGATATTTTCATGAAAATGATAGTGAGTATTATCATCGAATAAAAGAATATGGGTTTCTACGAGTCTCATAAGGGAAAGGAGGATAAGAGTACGCAGGGATTTTTTCCCCTGTTGGCAACAGTGCAAGCAGAAGCGTGATCATATCAATATGTGTGTTTTCAGCTATCTCAAGAGATCGCCATAATTATTTTCAGCCTTGCTGTCTTTCATTCATCAGGTAATATATGATTTCGTTATGTTAGCATGTAATTTTTCTGTGAAGAAATCTTAATTTTTCTGTAAATAAAGGTCTAATGATTTCTTTCAAAGTAAATATCATTATGAGGTTTGTTCCCTTCCGAACAACGTGGCCACGTTAGAATTTAATTTTAGTGAATTCTACGGCCATCTATGGACGATTTAGAGAAGCAATACATCGGTGGCTAAGAGTACGCACAGACCAGATATGCGTACTCTTATCCGTTATGTAATTTGAAGCAGCCATTCCAACAAAACTTTGCATTTTATTTTATCATTATTATTATTATTATTAAAAAATGAGATTGGGATAATAATCTGAAGAGCTGTTGTCTGGAGAAAAAGTTTCCAGTCCAAAGAAATCCAAATAATGAGGGAGCAATATGACTAGGGTGCGAACAAACATATGATGATGATTGGATCCAGTGTGGATTATGTAAGGAGTGGTGGCATGAGTAATGTTCCAGTTACGAAGGCGGTGGAGCATTTGTATGCGACTACTGCTAAATTTTCAGGGTGCGTACTCTTGGCCTCACGTTCTGCGTACTCTTACCCACCACGTCGGGTAAGAGTATGCATTTGGCATTTCTTTTCTTGCGTTTCGTAATATATATATATATATATATATATATATATATATATATATATATATAAAATGTATTCATTATTGTAGTCGTTAAAACAAAACAGCACAGGCCGAGTTAAATTCTAAATTTCATTTTTATTATTGGAGAGTGACGAAATGTACGTACATCTCAGTATAAGTTTTAAGCCAAAAGTGAACAGAATATCCCTGCTTTTTCTCAGGTAGGGATTTTAACAGATAGACATGTGATCAAAGTGAAGGGAATAATAGCTATTTTTAGTATATTACGTAAGTGTTTTAGGGAAAATTCATGGCGACAATAAGTCGCTGATTTCGCGATTTATGTTGGCGCGTGGAAGCAATTAGAATATTCTTTTATCAATAAATATGTCAAAACGAGAGATTTAATATACCTCCAGAGCGGGAAATAGAACGAAACTGGAGTTGAAGAAAAGTGATTTTGGAATACATTAAGACTTTAAAATATAAATATTAAAATTTGAAATAAAATTAAGTGAGATTATTACATATATATATATATATATTAAAGTTAAAATTTGCAGTTTTTGTACCCTTCTTCCTAAGTTAATAAACTATGATTCAGTATATTTTCGAGGCTCTGACTTTTCATTCTCATTTTTATAACGAAAAATCCACTAGGTGCGTACTCTTACCCTCCTTTCCCTTAAATGTAGCAAGACTTTCCAAAAATTTACCAATTTTTATATTAATAATTTAATATTAATTATTATAATTGAATATTAATTGTACAATATATAAAATGTTAATTTTTGAAATCATATTCTGTTCAAATGTATCAATAGCTTTTATATATATTCAAAATAAATTTAGGAATATGTAACTGCACGATATATCATATAGCTTTTTCTGTAAAGTATACTTGATTTTTCATTGAAAATAGTTCCAGAAATAAGCAATAAAAGCTTCTGCTTTTATTTGTAGCGTATCAGTCTTTGCCTGCCATGCTTATAAAGTATTACTTAGCAGCTGAGTTTCAAGAATTAAATCATTATCACCACCATTTTAAGTCTTAATTTTAGTTCTAAAAAAAATTTGAATTCAAGCCTTTTATTCTGATTTTTGGGCAAGTATTGTGGTTATATTAATAACTACTTAAATTTTCAACTCTGTCTGCTTGGTATTTTCCATATTTCTTCTTTTTGACATCTTAGTATGCCAAGCGTGTGAATTATTCATGCAAATACTTATGTATTTCCTTTAAAAGTTTTAGATTTACGTGTAAAATTACAGTAATGTGCAGTTAAAATTCAAGAAAAGGCATGGATAAATCTAAAATGGAATAATTGCGAAAATATTCCAATCTCATTTTCATTATCAGATAGCAGATTGTAGTAATGGTCTGTTATTCAATTAGTGGAACCGAACCAAGCCGAGAGAAGTAAGGTTTATAACATCCAGTTTTCCAATTAACGTTGTTAATTAATGAGCGTTTCAACGCTAAAAGCCCCATTTTCCACATTACCATCTCCACAAATAAATAGATTAAATCTTATCTCTAATATTGAGATAGAAGTAATTGCTACGTCTACAACGAACGAATAATTATCATTTGTGCATTGCTCAGCATTTACGTGTTCTGTATCTGAAATATCGTTTATTACGAAATTAGGAAATGGTAATTATAGATGACTGCTGAATGCATATTAAATTATGTTATCTTGGTCTACTGGAGGTAATTCTAGCTTTTATCGCAGTAATTTCATTCATTTGCGTATGCTTAATAAATTTTATTCTTCGAACAAAAGATACGCGAGTAAAGCAATGCGTCATGTTATTCTCTGTAATTTGTTTATCTATTTATTTTATTATACTAGTAGTAACTTCACGGCATTGACGGTGACATCATGAATTTCAACAAAATTTTTTTTAAAAGCCCACAATCTTCAGCTTCAGGTTTAAATTTTGAAATCACATTATGTAAACAGCTCATTGAGGTCATATTTCATTTTTTTTCAGTTTCAGCGAAAGTACACTCAGGATGAACATGTCTTCTGTAACTAAAGATATCAGCCTTCAAAAAGTATTTAAAAAAAATTAAAAGCATGATCTCTCGACGCGTTGACAGACGGTACGATCGTACTGCAAAATCTCGCTGAAAGCGAAGAGATTATGACGTCAAGTGTTTTCGACGAAATGCATGCTGGGAAACAACACCGCGATCTTGGTTATGAAGGATGACGGATTAAAAATTGGAGCGAAAATATTTTAACACTTCAGAAAAAAATTAATTAAAATTCAACCATAAAAGATATTTTAACCGTTCTTGTTTTAAATCGGGGGAATATTCCATTCATAACCTCAAAAAAAATTTAAAGAGATAACTTTATTAGCGCGGGGGATACAGTAAATTTAAATACGAAAACAAAATTTTGTCGGCAAAACTGACTGTTATTTAAACATTTTTCAAAATTCAGTAAATTGCGTTTGAAGCTCAAAACAAATTTTAATAGAAAGAAAATTGTTTGTTCTATCCGATGGTTCATTGATTGTTTTTCAATGATCATTAGAAAAGATGCTACAGCCGTAAAGTGCCAAAAATCACACGAAACAACACAAAATATTAAATAAAAAAATTCTAGTTTAAATTTTAAAATTCCGGCTTCGAGGTGCATTCAGTCACCATTGCGATTACCTGTGTGCGATAGATTCGTCTGGACATCGCAGACAAACACACACGCACACAAACATTGCCTTTTTAAGTAGAGATTAATATTATTTTATTGCACAAACGAAAGAAATGTGCTGAAACTTTCCTCTCGTCCGACTGAGCAAAAGTAAATAGTAGATTTTTTTCATTTTATTACTAACAAATGCTTTAATATATTTCAAGACATCTGATGCTTTTTAGGCGAGTAAAGTGTTTTTAGGCTAGTATTCTTTCTGTAAATTGCGCGATGTAAAATTCATTTACGAACAGAATGCAACGACTGATGCAATCAAGCCATTCCATATTGCTACAAAACTATAAAGTCGTTTCCCTGAGATGCAAATCTTGGCGACAAACTTGGCGACAAATTTGGCGAAAAAGTTTGTAGACTTGTCGGCAAAGTTGGCAACTTTGGTGACAAAAGGAATTTTCTCGAAGGACCTCGAACTTTCAACCTATTTCTGGCTTCATGAACTTAATGGAGATTACATCACTTCCTACGTAATGAAGTCACTTCCTGTTGAAAAAGTATAAAAGCAAGCTCTAAAGTTAAGAAGAGTTAGTTGGATTTTGATCAGCAAGCAAGCTGGTGAGCTGATAAGAAACCTTTGAGTGCTGTGTTGAGATTTATTGGTAATCTCTGCTGTGAATTTTTACAAGTGCTGTTTTAATACTTGTGCTACGTTTCTTTTCCTAGAATATTTGTAAAATAAAGAGCTTTATTTTTTTAATACTGTTTATTGGATTGCATTCACGTACACCCACAAGACAATTTTATTACAATATATATATTTCTTCCTCCTTCAGAGCCTTGTAATATCTTTTTTTTGCTTTGAATTTTAAAAAACCCAGAGGAAAATAGATTTTGCTTACTCTGATGGAGAGTTCTGGAATTTTAAGGAAATAATATCATCACAGAATTTGTGTTACTCAAAAAACAAATTAATTTTGAAGGCTTTACTCCTTATAGGCGAGAGACACTGCATTAACATTCACTTCCTGATTTACAATTTTCTGCCGAGAGATTAATTGTTAATGCTATCGATACAATTTCTATTATGTCATTAATTGTTAGAACTTAAATGGCACCATCTACAAATTAATAGGTCATAATTTAATGTGGGAATACTAGAATTGTGCGATAAAGAAAGTGAATCTTAGTAATTACAGATAAAATCTGATTAATATTCCCGATATAAAAAATAGCAGATTTTAAACCCCATGGCACTGAAATAACTTTAGGTTTTGAAATACATACTTTATTGATTACCAGTTACATATTCAAACGTTTTCATCGTATTCAGCATCAATGATATTTATCATTATTTATTGATACATATCATTATTTCACCGGAAACAAAGCTTTTGATACTGATTATGGCAGCAAAATAAAATCACTACATTTCAATAACATCATTACAGATAACACTCTAATGACCAGAACAGCGATAAATTAAAGCACCAAGGAATGCTGGGTAATATACACTTTTTCTCCCACAGCGAAAGAAATTTCGACACTAAACAGCGCCATCTTGTTGATTATCTTCAAAAATATTATTGCTGAGTTGGCTGAATTTTATGCTACGGCTTTAAAGCAAACGGGTTTTAATTAGCGTAATCTTCTTGTTCGGAATTATCCCGGGAGACGTTAAGGAAAAAAACTTTTTAATTTTGGATGTAAGCTGATTTCCCAGGGATGAGTTTTAAAATTTTAAACGCGATCGAAATGATATTATACTGTCTTTTTCTATTTGGAATTTAGTTAATTAAACCAAGAATGTACTAGAATTATGTTCTTTTAAGGATTAGTTCATGTTAAGTCGTTCGTTTAGAAGTCGTTTCCGAGTATTTTTTCGGAGAATGCTTGAAGTTGGTTGCTCAGTTTAGCTGACTTTAGAAGCGGAATGTTTATTTTAGGACACACTGCGTCAAGCATACGCCTAAAATATATCCAGATTGAATAAGTATGTTTAAAAACTTTCTTATATAGATTATTCTTGCCATTTCACACAAAATTAAAATGAGAAATTTTGCAACGATTTCACAACTGGTGATATATTGAATTTTTGTGAGAAAAACGGAAAAAAGGGGGTTATTTTCAACTGTTGTTCACAACATGTATGAATGCATTTGTAATGTTTGTAATTTAGCATGGCTCTAAAAGCATTTTCTGTTCTCGAATGTTTCCAAAATTATGATTGGATAACTTCAAAATTACAAAGATGAAATATATCAATGACAATTCATCATAAGCAGTGGCGAATCCAGGTGAGGGGCTATCGGGCTGCCGCCCCCCCCCCCCAGAGCTAAACCAAAAATCTTGATTTAATTGAAAATCACTACAATTGTTTGATCTTAATTTTCATTTAAAAAAAGTAGTAATAAAATCGTGACAACATTGCTTTCTGACTTGACAGGCTCGAAAATTTTCCACTTTTCTAGTCATTCCACTTGCACTTGTAGCGTTGGCGCGGTCGAAAACATTTTTTGGCTAGTTATTTCATTGTATTTTTTATTAAATTATCGAAAATATTGTAGTATTCTTTATTATTCTTATTGTCAGGAGAGGAAAGCCTGTGAAGTTAAAGTGTTTTGGCTTATATAAGCCATGAGGTTTGACATTCGTCACTATGATACAAAATTTTTATAACCTCAGCCCCCCCAGACCCAAATCCTGGATTCGCCACTGATCATAAGCAAAGGTAATTCGGGATATTTCTATAATTTTTTTTGTGTTGATCGGACACATTTGGAGGCATTTTATCTACACAGAATTAATTAAATTTGACCTCATGTTATAAATCGTCTCTTAACAAGCAACGCCACCTGTCTCCTTTTTTGAAATTCAAAGAGGAAGAAAATACTCAATTTTTCGCAACCAATAACGAATATTTCTGAATTTTTTAATGTTTGATATAAACATGAGACCGCACATTTCTACCTCATGTGAAAAAAAGTTCATGAATATTCGTTATTGGGTGCGAAAAATTGAGTATTTCCTTCCTCTTTGAAATTTCAAGAAAGGAGATAGGTGGCGTTGCTTGTTAAGCGACGAAATGGACTGTAAATAAATCGAGGATTTTTACCCCATGACTACGAATTTAAAAAAATATTCATTCAATTTTCTACGCGAGTGATGATAATAGGCTTCAAATAAGCCAAATTGATTATCTGGGCTTTTTCTCTCCGATGGGATTTTAAACAAAAGGCTGGCGCATAATAGTCAGAAAAACAAAAAAAACACCTTATACTTTTATGCATAAAACATGATTATTTTTAGTTGTTGCGAAAAATTATTTATATATTTACAGTATTCCATCAACATTATTGCAAAAAATGTGTAATGTAAGTTCTCGGATTCCGAAGACTTCCGTTCTTCTGCGCATGTGCCAGGCCAAAATAGGGGTGAAGTGACAAATTGAGTGGACAATTATTGCCTTTCACTTAGCGTGATCTAACAAAAATCTCCCCCATCGGGGGGACACCGTGAGTTCTCGGAGGAGAGGCTGCCGTATAAGTAAGCAGGCTCTCGTCAACCCGATGGCACAATAATGGTGGTGGGGGCTCTTTGGGCCCACTTCCGAAGAAGGGTCGTACCCCGGTAGAACGGGGGGTTGCTGCATGAGCCGCTCGTAATGGGGGCTATTATGCAGGAACCACAGTGCCCGACTACCTGTTGCGGCGGCCGGTCTTTCAGTTGTTTACCTGGATGCTCAGGCAGGCGGGGCGATACTCTTTAGTCTTTGTCTAACAAAAATCTCCGGAAATGCGCTCATCTTTGCATGACACCCCTTTTCGGGGTAAAATCGTTCAAAGCTTTAGGCATTTTAAAACAATCAGTATTGCTTACCAACAGATCAAAACTACGGAACATACATGCACAGAAGAAGCGTCTTTAAGTCCTATAGCTAAAGAGTAGTATTAAAATAAGAAAAATATAATATTTCTGTAAGTAATGTGAACTTTGTTTATTACAAACTACACAAAGTTTTTCTCTTACATCCGTAAACTGCGACAAAAAATATAAACAAATAAAGCCAGTAGATGATATTTATAAAAAGCGAAATTAAGCTTTTATTTTCCAAAGAGCTTATAGCTTTCCCTAACCACTAACAGCCCGTCGGTGCCAGTTTCTGTCGAACAAAAGTGAAACTCAATAGGTAGGAAAAGCACTTGAGCTTA
>BGPR01031287.1:0-17109 GCA_013235015.1 Araneus ventricosus | reverse complement strand
TTGTCCTCTGACCGTGACTGTCAGAGAGGTCCGGTGCCAATAGTCTTCACACGGGGATAACACTCCAACTATACAAATAAATTAGAATATTTAAAGATTGTCAATAGAGGAAAAGAGTAGCAGAAAAGAAAATAATAATAATAATAATAATCTAGAAACCGTAAAGTTTTCTTCCTATAGAAAGCTGTTTTTTTAAAAACCGTATTCCAAGGGCGACCACGAACTCTGGCAGCATTTGCATTCATTTTCAAACAACGAACGCCGGATCTTTTAATTCTCATTAGTAGTAAGAATGACACAAGAATATAATTTAGAATTTTAAAATGTAACATTCGCATTGTTTCTCATGAAATTTTATGAAAAAGAATCAATAGCCATAAATCTTAACTAATGAGCTCAACCAATTAACAGGGAAATTAAAGTACTTGAATGCGTTTTATTTGTTTTAAGGCTTGACCTATTCTCGCAGAACAATTGCTAGAGACGTGATTCCAAAATGTACAGGTATGTGGCAGAGACGTGAATAAGTTAGGTTGCATTAATTAGTCACCACATCTTGACCATAGCGAGTAAAAAAAAATGAATACTGAGCGAAAAAAGATGAAGATAATTGCAATCCTTGCTTCATTTCAATGGTTTCGTTAACCCTTTCAGAACACATATAAAGAGGTAAGTTTTGTTGAAGTGTAGTTATCATATTCAGCAAACAAAATTAAAGGACGAGGCTCATAGATAGCATCTTAGTTTTTTAGAACATCTTTAAAACTATGTTAGTCTATCTTTGTCAAAACAAAGCCAATCTTAGTAACTAAAAGAATGTTCTCTTATTTTTTTAAAATTGACTCAAATAAAATAAAAATAAATAAATTTTCATAACTAGTGCGTTTATAAAAAATTTTTATGTACTAAAATTTAAACCGTATTTTCTCTAGACCGTTATAAAGTGAGATACTTGAGCATCTCTGTCTTTCCCATTAGTTATCATTAAAGCATCTGAGAGCACGGAAATTGATGTTAGTTAAGGATTGATTTTTAAAATCGATCTCAGTCGTGCTTCTTTAGGTTTCTGGGATTGTTTCTGGAACTAGTAAGGGCTAATCTGGCGAGTGGCGTTTCTTTTTCATCCCCAGAGTCGGATGTGAGTGACAGCGTAAGGTGCGGCCCGAGCACGTGCTGACAGCACGCGGTCCATCAGTGTGCGCACACCCTCCAATCCGCCCACCCGCGCCGTTTCGGCCACGTGCGACGGCACGCGTGCCTCACACAAGGGATGCCGCCATTTTATCGCCTCGCTTGGCGACTTTTGGCGACACTTTTCGTTACAAATGATAAAACAAAGCAACTAACAGAGCAGGGTTTACAAAATAGAAAGATGTTGTCATCCGTGAATGGTAATCTACGCATCACACTATTATGACGTTGCATATAGATAAAAATTCGCTTCGTTTCAAAAGTATTAGGACATATATGAAAATGTTACATCTAAATTATGTTTTAAAAATTCAGCAGTTGTTAAGTTAGGTACATTTTAACCCCGTCTTGGTCGGCGTCGCATGTCATACGACGAAGAAAAATATTGTATCGTTTAAAATGAATTCGTCGCTACTTGCACGTTTCTTTATATTTCCCGATTATTTTTTGTATTTCTGAATATTGCTAAGAAATGGCGCAAACAGTTCTACTTCATGTTTTCACGGTGAGTTTTCCTTCTTGAATGGAAGAAAAAATCATTGTGTCGGAGATTCGAAAAAAAAAATAATCGAAGAAAGGGTTTTACAAATTTTATGCAACTGCAATATCAAACTTTTGGGCAGAAATATTTGAGGTGGATCTTGAAACTGTCAACCGAGCTCAGATGAGAAGGACCCACTCCAATCTCCAAACTTTTACGCAACTCCAACGTGAGGACAATGCACCTTATGCACCGTTTGGGTTCGAGAGTATAGAAAAAACAGCTGTGGAGGAATAAACAAAACGATCGGTCTATAAGAGACTCAGAAATAAAAGCAGTTCTGAGTCAGCTGTTTAAGACTAACTAATGGGTGCCTCCGGCAGGTCACGTGTCGGAGGATGTGACGTCACATACATAAGGTCCATTGATCCATGGTAGCATATTTAGCGTGCATTAAGCCTCTCGCGCACGGTGGATATTCAGTTGAACTGAGTCTCGAACCCGCGATCATTCGAAGTCGAGGCGCTATCGCCAGATCACAAGGGCCCCATCACACGTCTTCCGAAAACGATGCAAAGTTTTTGTTAAAAAGTTAATGATTTATTGTGAATAATATATAAATCAGTCTGGATTTTTTAAATCATAATTTACGTCTTTAAATGAACCAAACCATTCGACGATGCAAATGAAAAGAATAATTCCAATAGATTCCGCTCCTTCAGACTACGCCAGTCTGATCCTAAGAACTTAGTAGAATTCATGTGAAAAACTTTAAGGGGTTGTAGAGTTACATGTGCATCGCATAGCAGAGGTCTCAACCTGTGGTACACGGAAGTTTAGTAAGGGGTACGCGAAATGAAAGTCGGTAATGGCGGAAACTGGAAAACATAAGGGATTAAAAAAGTTACAGGATTTTCTGAGAAGTGAGTACTTGCTATTTAATAACTATACCACTTGAATAGTTGACTATAACGAAGTGCAAGTTTTAGATGTCTTAGAAGTTAACCTTCCAGCGGGCGCGCGTTTTCAAGAGATATTTTCATTGTTCATCGTTCACATTCGTTTCATTGTTCATCGTATCGCATATTTATATCGTTCTTTTATAAATTTAATTGCAATTTTTATTTATAAAATCTTTGTTTACTATTAAGCAAATAAATACAGATAACATAAATAAAAGCTGTATTTAGTTTTGTAAAACAGCACGATATATTTATGTAATAAGATGCACGATAAGTCGTAAAATTTGTGCAGACGCGCCCGCTGGAAGGTTAATGCGAAATTTTTACAATATTCCTTTCATTTGTTTTGGCGTTGAACTGATACTATTATAGAAATGGAACAAAACGTAAAATCAAAAGCAAGTCATGTAAGTGTTATTAATTCGAGTCATTTGACTCTTAAACTGACCTAAGCCCTCAACATTATTGATAAAAATCTTCTTGCATAGACGGATGGTTGGGGGAGGAGGTGGATACGACAGTAAGGGGTACGCGAAATAAAAAAGAGTAATCAAAGGGTACGCGAAATAAAAAAAAGTAATCAAGGGGCATGCGAAATAAAAAAGAGTAATCCTCGTGGAAAAAGTTTGGGAACTCCTGTCGTATAGAAATGTCCCATGTCCATCCAACCGGTTCGGTTGCTGTAATAACATCAGGTACAGGGGGCATGGGCGGCGTTCTGTCGTATAGGAATTTATAGATGCAAATGGCCCGTTAAAGCACAAACACAAGAAATAGGAATAAAAGGAAACAAATTGTTTCCTTACAGCATCGTTTACAACTGTTTCTTCATAACTTGTCTTAAAATTTTAAAATTCGTCGCTCAACAAGCAACACCACCTACTCAATTTTTTGAAATTTCAAAGAGGAAGAAAATACTCAATTTTTCGCAACCGATAACGAATATTTCTGAATATTTTGTCACATCTAGGAAGAACATGCGGTCTTATATTTATATCAGATGCTAAAAAAATTCAGAAATATTCGTTATCGGTTGCGAAAAATTGAGTATTTACTTTCTCTTTCAAATTTCAAAAAATTGAGATAGGTGGTGTTGCTTGTTGAGCGACGAATTATTAATCAAAATTTCTTGGAAGCGAAGATGGAATGCTTGGAGCACATTTTTGGAGGGATTACTTTGAGGACCTCGTTGTCGGAATATTAGGTAAGGCTGCACGTTTTATAAGAAATACATGGCATCTTTGAAATAAAACACCACCGACGCGACCAAGCATTTTTTGCTGTTGGTGGACGCACTTTTGAGCTAGTACTGAAAAAAAAAACTGTTGTGGAGAAACAGTTGCCAACGATGCTGTAAAGCAGGGGTTCCCAACCTTTATTTCCTCGCGTACCCCTTGATTAATCTTTATATTTTCGCGTACCCCTTACTGTTATATCCTTCGCCACCCTTATCAACTATCCGTCTGCACAAAGAAGTTTTTATCAATGATGTTAAAGGCTTATGTTAGCTGAAGAGTCAAATGACTCGAATTAATAACATTTGCTGGACTTATTTTTCATTTTACCTATTATTGCATTTTTACAGTAGTGATAGTTCAAAGCCAATACAATTGAAATCAGTAGTGTAATAATTTCGCATTAACTTATACCGATGGCTAAAAATTACGCTCGGTAATAATCAACTTTTCAAGTGGTAAAGTTATTAAATAGCGAGGAAACAAAATTCTGTAACTTTTTAATACCTTATTTCTTCTTGTTTCCGCCATTACCAATTTCGATTTCGTGTACCCCCAGGGGTACGCGTCCCACAGGTTGGGAACCTCTGCTGTAAGGAAACAGCTTCGTCAAGGAAATTTGTTTCCTGTTACGTCTATTTCTTGTGTTTGTGCCTGAACGGGACATTTACGCCCATTCACTCCTTTACAAAAAATGTTTGTTGTAGTGTACTCTACCATCCCTTAAAGTTCTGCCCATGAGTTCCGATTCACCCTGTATAGTTTCTATTACTTTTTTTCTGTTTTTTCAATAAATCAAATATAGAATTGAGATGTTTTTTTAAAATTAAATACATTGACATGAATATCAAGTTGATATGCATATCGTCAAAAGATTCGAAATTTCGCATAAGCAGATAATTTGGAAGAATTCAAAACTTCAAACTTTGGTCTTTGGCTTATCAATGCTCTGCTATAATTCAAGCAAAATTCTTTCACTCGGATGTGTTATATCTTTACGATATTTCTGGTACAGCCAATATCGCATGGCTACTCTTGCAGAAAAGAAACTGAAGATATAAACCTTAAAAATTGTGCTTGCAATAATTATTTCTTAAAAAAACTGCGTCTATCCTTGCTTTTATTAATTTTTGGCAGCTTCGACCCCTCCGCCCTGAGTGTTGTTGTGTCTCCCTTGATTCATTCACGGCAAGCAGGGTGTGGAAACGGATATTTTACAAAATAGCCTAGTGCTCCTCCACCCTGGGTTGGGTCACCGTTAACACCACCCAACATTCCTCTGCTCCTCCCCCCACCCACGCATCGGCTGCGCTTTGGGCCCAAAAAGATGAGAATGGCCCGGGTCAGCTTGATTATCATTCTCAACCGAAATGAAGCGCTTGTGTGGGAGGATTCACGTTAATCATAGCTTTGGCTGTGTTTCACTCTTTGCAGATTCATTCACGCGCTTACCTTCAACTTTGGCGCAGAGGAAAGAGCTGTTTCATCAGTTTGGAAAGAATGGCCATTGTAATCTCCGGAGTATTCATAAAAATAACCACGACTCAATGAAGGATACAAAATATACTCGGATAATGAATTGTTTGGTGCGATGATCCGTATCATATCTTGGGCATTTTTAACTCGTAGAAAATGAGTCTGCGTATTTCACAATTATATTTGGAGAGCCATTTCGAGGCTAAAAATATTTCCCAGTAAAGGATACGAGAGCAGTCTTAACCTTTAAATGCCCGAATTTAAAAAATTGATTTTAAAATTTTTTTGACTTTTATTTTTTGAATAAAACGTGGGAAAATACTTCAATTAAAAAAATCCTATTTTGTTTTAAGTATGTTTTATGGCTAAAAAACACTGGGCTTTATATCAAAAACATATTTACTTGATTAAATTCTATAATGTCAAACACAGATGAATTTTAATAAATAATAATACGGATAGGGAGTTTCCTGTAGGATAAAATATGGCATTCTCAAGCGTACAAACAAAGCTAAAAGGATGTAGCATCTAGTGAAAAACATCAATTTATGTTTTTATCAGCACTCAGGCTGCCATCTATATTTGTAAACTGATTCGAGCATGTAAACAATCAACAAGAAAAAAATGTAGCAAATTAAAAGAAATTTTTTTAAAAAGATTTTTAACAAAGAAAGTGAAATTTAAGACTAGAACAAGAAAATATATTTTAATTAGAATACAATAAAATGAAAGTAAAATAACAAAAGAATTTTTTAGTAGAAAGAAATAAAGTTAAAAAAATTAGAAAAATTACGACAATGTTTAAGAAGCGCGCAATTGCAGCAGCTAAACAAAAAACAAAGAACAGTAGACTGATAAAAATCAATAAAAATTTCAGTATGCATCCTATTGACAACAACAAGCATTAGAGGTTCAGTCTTATTCTCAAGATTTTAGAAGACAAAGTTGGGTATGTTGCTTAAAGGGTAAATGCATTTTTTTCAGCAGCGTAACTAGGCAGTGTAGGGCTCCGATAGATGTTTAGTCTGGGGCCCATTTGTTAATCCTGGATGGTACGACAGTAGCAGTGTCTATTTGCCTATACGATTGTAAAAATTCGGGGCCCCTGGTATTTTGTCAGTCCTGCCTCAGTATAATTGCGCCACAGCATTTATTAGATATTTTCAAAATCGAATATAAGCAATGGCTGACTTTATTTACTCTACTCAATTAACATAAACTACATGAAGACTACTACGCCACGTCATATCCCCGTCCCTGGAGCGAGGATGGTTATGGATTAGTTTGGGATGGAAGCGAGTGGAAATGGAAAAGTCACGTGGTTTGGTTTGGCTACGTGCCAAAGAGATTCAGACAGTCTGTCTACACAATAGCATACACACCACGGGATACTGTTTGGATTCGGTGATGAGTTACTATCAAATAGGAGTTTATGACAAGTTTTTTTTTTTTTAGCTGAGCTTAGCAGTTCTTTTCTTTTTTATTTTATGTTGATTCATCGAGGCGGAACTCCGATAATGACAAATAGAAGTTATACGAGTATTAATTTATTTTTCCACTTCTCGGAGATATTTATTTTCATTTTCGTTCAAAAGGTTCTTTCTTTTTCGTTCTTAATTTTGGAGTTGAATATTTATATATTTTTCAAAACGAAAGGTACTGTCAATTGAATCATCATTTCTGTTTTCCATGCTTTTTTTATTTCTTAAGCGCTCTGCCAATGTGCGTGAAATTTTCTACTACAACTTTCGTGACATTCAGATCTGAGATATAGTTGGGAAGCTAAAAGCCTGTCTTAGACGGGCACAAATCTTCTAGTTTGCTTATGATGTCGAAGGAGTCTCACACTGATGCTTCTTGATGTCATCCTACAAGTGGGAATCGTATCGTGCAAAGCAAATCTAGTTTACCCAACAGGTAACTATCCAAACCCTTTAGTGGGAATCGAACACGCGACCCAGTGGTTACAATAGAAAAATAAAACCCTGTCCTGAACATTAAACAGCTAAGCTCTTAATTCTATAAATCGTTGTTTTATAAAGCAGAAAATCTTTAAATACACAAAGGGGAATCCGTGGAAAAACGGAATACTTAAGGTTTGGAGGGCTGTAAAGTAGTAAATAATACTCAGAGAAGTTTGAAAATGCAACGTTATAAAATTTACTTATTTGGTCATACATAATGAATTTAAAAATCTATCTATGATTAGTGCATAAATTTTTATTCACGATTTTGTAAACTTGGTCAAATGGTCCGTTTTGCTCTGGAGCTGGGACAAAACGGAACCCGGTTATATGTACTCTTTGAATATTCTTAAATATAAAAAAGGATTGTTTTCTTATGACTATTCAACATAATATAAGTTATATTAAGTATCAGAAATCTCAATAAAATTACTTCAGACATTATATCGGTAATTAAAAATTAATCAAAGGAAAAGTAAAGTTAACGACAAAACTCACAATGCATCTTCCTCAGCACTTCCTACTCCGGCAATTGGCAAATTACTTTGGGGCAAAACGGTACCTGGGGTCGTTTTGCTCCGGTCCGTAATGCCCCAAATCCAGAGGTTAACAAGAACTACTGTAAGGCTAGACTAGAAAATAAAGAACTACAATACAAGTACATTAATGAACAGTCCAAAGAGTAATACTAACGAAAAAGTAGAGCTTATCCAAACATAATAATAACTTATTTGAATTAACTTAGGAAGAAAACTTGGTGAAACTTCAGTATTATACTCAAAAACGAGGAAATCTTCTAAACTATGCGTAGTAGCCAACTCTCATGCAGCTCAGTCATGTGCAGTAGGTTGTGTTAAGAAATTCAAGGAGTTCGCAACAAACTGGGAGAAAAAATGAGGGGGCTTCCGTTTCACCCCGTAGGTCTGTTTTGCCACGGGTTCCTCTTTAAAATTATTCTTCTAGCTTGCCTACAGAACTAAAATTTCCTACAAAAACTACATGTATTTTCATGTTTGGAATAAATTTCAATGGTCAAGAACTGCGCATTCCGGTCTAAAATTGGCTTAAGGGAAGGTTTCGGCTTTAGAACCGGAGGGTTCTAGGCAATGCTGTAGTCGCAAAATAAACAATACCGGACGCTTTAACCTGGGTGACAAAAATCCTAATGTTTTAAGGACATTTACACAATTTTTTGTTATTTATGTCTCATGAAAACATAAGAAAGGCGCAGTTTGGGTCCGCGCCGCATATTTTTCGTGAAAATGTCGGGATAAAATCATAAAACAAGTATTTCGTATTAATAATGTAATTTAATTATCAATCTCTTTAATACAATATTTACACAAAGTAGTATAATGGTTATAAAATAGATAAATCACAAGCTACTATAGACCCTTGCTGCATGCTATAAACTTGTGATTTATCTATTCTGTAACGAAATACTTGTTTTATGATTTTATCACGACGTTTTCACGAAAAATCTACGGTGCGGACTGTAACTGTGCTTTTCTTATGTTTTATTTAGAGCAGCTTCTGATGGAGCCATCTGTTGACAATATATGGAACTACATTTCGCGCATGCGCAGTAAAGCATTATTTATTACAAAGGGTCATATTTTCTATAATATTCAAATTTTAATACATTGTTTCTTTTATGTATTGTCAAGTATTCTGTAAGTTTCGTACAATCCAAAAGAAAACTCTGCATATTATAATCCAAAAACTTGCGGAGTTTGAAATTTTCAATTAAACACCGATTTTTACTTATATTTTGATAAGTGTTTTTATTGTCTCACTTTGGGTCCTAGTAATACTCCACAAGTTTTTTAAAATGACACCAGAATCAAGCTACTAGCTAAACGCGTTTCCACGCTACACTTATTTACATACAACCTTACATAAAGCTAATTCGTAACAATCACGCGTATGTGCCTACACTGGTACGATGGCGCCACAGGCAAAACAAATACTATGCGTCAAACTCTTACAGATATGATCTATCCGTTGTGGGGTCAACCTTCTTTTCGCATTATTAGTCTCGTAGTTATTAGCGATTCAATTCTGACGGTATTTTGTCACACAAGAAAGTTCGACCGACTGTCACTGTAACAAGCGGAAAGACGTTTTCACGTCAAAAAATCAGTGTCAAACGGCGTTCCAGCTCCACTATACCCCTGGTTCTAGGTTTGAAAACTGAATCACCAAAGATCTGCCATGTATGTGGGTCTGGTGTAAGTTTGAGGTCCAGGACAAACAATCTTCCACTGTGGAGTCGAGTGGAGAAAAAGCTTTTTGGTGCTTAGCGATGTTACTTTCAAAAGAAGAGTAAAATCATCAAATCGAAATTTCTTAAAATTGGATTTAACCCCTTAACTGATATCCCCGTACGACGTACGTGCATCGAATTATTACAATTTTAAAATTATAAACTAAAATAAAGCTATTTACAGTCCTTATAATACGACAAAAAAATTAGTCGGAATCCATAAACATTTCAACTGTCGGTTAGGTTCTCAGTTGAATTAAAATGACAATGCATTCGCAAAACGGAAGGTATCATCTAATTAGATAGTTCAGAAAATAAATCAGATAAAGGGTTATTATATTTATTAAATAATATATTCAATTCGAACTTAACAAGTAAAAATATATGTACATTGGAAATTAAATGCACTTGCAAATACTGAATATAAAATAATAATCTAATTCCGCTTCACTTCATATTAATTAAAATTACTTTAACTAAAATGCAATCTCATGGATCACATAAATGCTAATTTAACGTAATTAATTGAATGTTAATAGCCTACAGTATTCTACGTTTAAAGAAAGATAATTCCAATCAATAATATGTTAAGATTTTTACATAATTTAATGCTACTTTGAGAATAAATTACAACATAAAAATAGAGTTTTGCAATTTTGTTTTTATATTTGATTTGTGAAGTGTTTGGCAGTTCAACTTTATATTCAGTTGGGTGGAATCCTAACTTTTGCCTTGGGCGGGGTAAAAGTTAATTTATCAATGTTAAAATTGTTGCCAACATATTTCTTATATAAGAAATGCATTTTAATCTTTGTTTTGTGTGAGACAGCCGGTCTCTGTATTCAATCATTCTCAATGAAACAACTGCGTTTAAATGGGTTTCATTAGCTATCCACAGGATGAATCTGCAATTTTAATGAATGCTATTCAAGAAAGTGCGTTCAAAACATTCAAATGTCTTTGAGTTTTGCAAAATAAGAAAAGAAAAAGCTAGTTCTCGTTGCTTTGAGTCTTTCAAAATAGTTAGAAAATGACTCGAAATGATAAAAATAGGTATGATTTACAATAAATACATTTAGCTTACAGGAGTGCACAGGCATTTAAGAAATCGCAACGGTGTACCAAAATATCTTAAATGTCTGTGAGCAGTACAAAAAATAAGAAAATCTCTCTAAGAGAAAACCGTTATTCATGAATTCAAAGGGATACACAACGTAGTAAGGCGCTGGTATATATTACTTTCCCACATAATCATCAAGGGTATCGAAGCATTTGCTCCATTGGTACATCAACATATTGAAAGCAGCATAGAAGAAAACAGCGCCAAGGTCGTGTATCCGCGTCAATACGACTCTCTTAACTTCGGCATTGGTTCTGAAATGCTGATCTTCCAGCTGCTTCTTTACTGTTCGAGTAGATGAAAATCACTTGGTGCGATGACCGGGTTGTAGGAAGGGTCTTCCAATGACACTGAGGTGAACTTGCTTGACAGCAATAATCTTTGCGCGTCTCACACGTCTCTTCATTTTATATTAAATTTTATTTTCTTCTATAAAATTTAAAACTAACACATCGGCAAAAGATTTCGAGCCGCAGTGGCTTAGTGGTAAGGTCTCGGCTTCGGGACTGGAGGGTTCCAGTTTTGAAACCCGATTCCACGGAAGATCTGCAGTGTATGGGGTATGTTGCACGCTAAATCATATTTAGTGACCAAACGTCTTCTTGCTGGTGTGATGCGAAAGTTTTGAGAGCGGGTGCAGTCCAGGTGCCGTCCTCATCATCTGACCACTGTTCAAAATTACGACATCCATCCCAAAATATCCCCGTGTTGCGTCAAAACGGGACGTTAATACAACTAAACTAAACTAATGCGAGAAAGTTGAGGAAAGAATACGGTAACCTGAAGGTGGAAGAGTTCTTAACCGCAAAGAGTTGAAAGATTCTACTACATAATAGCTAAACGTCACATGCCAGTCCCCGTGTTCTACTCATCCATTTCATCATGTAGTGTAATTTGCCTTTTTGAAAGATTTTTTTTTACTTCAATTCAAACATGAATATTTAAAGAGCATTGTCGCATACATAAAACAATCAATTCATCAATATATTGGAGCAATTCGATAACGTATTATTTTGTTTAAAATGATGCAATTTAATTAAAACGTCGATAAAAATTTTCTAGACAGTTGTAAAATGTTTAGTTAATTCTCTTTAATGTAAAAAAAGTTACATAGTATTTTTTGAACTGCTTTCTGTGAGAATGCAAATTTTTTTATGAGTTATTTTGCAAGGCTTCAACAAAAGAACTTCTCATATTCGAAAAATCATAAATTAAGTAAAACGAGAGATATTAAAATGTAAGAGTTATTAAGTAGTGCTCGATGTGATTAAAATGAAATTCACCCTCTAAACTTTTCTAAGCGAAAGTATAAGAAAATTTATAAGGATTTCAAAACTACCCTATATCATGTCTTATTAAACTTGAGGTCTTGAATGGAAAGCTGGACATTTCTGCAGCTGTCGCCTTTCTTCAGATTCTTCAACAACAGTGAGGGGAAAATAAAGGCACAATCTCAATTTCAATAATTTTGGAAAGTTTTTCAAACCAAGAAGCTTTAAAGGAATTTCTTTCTTTTAAATTATAATTAGTTATTAATTTGCATTATTTATATTTTCTTCCCATTATAAGGTCATTTTCGGCCATGAGAAAGTTATTTCTTTCTCATATACGAAGTATATAAAGAGAAAACATTGTAATCGACCTAAATATTTCAAAGAATCTTCACGCTTTAGACCTCCCTGAGTCCGAAAATACATTTTTAGAATTATGCCTGTCTGTGAACACGATAACTCGAAAACGAAATGAGTTGGAAGGATAAGATTCGGCACTTGGTCTTTACCACAAAATTGTAAATTTATATTAAATTTTGGAAGAAATCCTTTGCAGGAAGTTTGTGCCTGTGCGAATACATGTTTCCACAACAACAGAAAAACGCAACAAGTTTGATGGAATAGTATTCGATGGGTATGAATTTTAGACCTAATCTGTCTACTGGTTGACTGTCTATCGGTCTTTCTATTTCTGCGCATGTGAACGTGATAACTCAACAAGCTAGAAAAATGAAATTTGACAGATAGTCTTGACATCAAAATTGCAGACTTCTGTCAAATTTTGGATGCAATCAGTCAACGGGAAGAAGTCCAAAATGTATATTCGATTCTATTCACTATACAACGAAGCCTAACACAAAACGCGTCACAATGTGAAAGAATGCGAGAAAGTCGTCGGGAGAATACTCCCGCTTGTTTTTCAGTAATCAAGGGATAACAAAAAGAAAAGTTGAAAATATAGGATGGTCATAAAATATTGGACCCATTTCAAAAAATAATGAAAAAACTAATAATGCTACAACTACGGGGTTTCTTAAAAAATGAGAGCGCATTTTTAAAAAGTTTTTTTCTTTTTTCAGATAGGCCACTCGCCGTTTCGGTGGTCTAGGTGGTGGTAAATTATTAGACATCTCCCACATTTGAGAGCCATTCTATGCGAAACTATTGAAGCTAGAAGAAAAATAAAAGCATGTATTTGTAGAGAATTTTACGCTCTTTAATTTGTTAAATCAGTTGTAATTCGAAAACTGAATAATTTCGAGATATTCAAGAAAAACTAAAAAGAAAACCCGTATCGGCTTCTGCTGATCGGTAACCATTGCGTATGGGAATCTCTCGCTGTAGCAAATTTAGAACGCTGTAATGGTACGTCCTCTCATTAATAAAGGGAAAAAAAACGCAGTTTTTTATTACTTTTTGAAATGGGCTCAATAATTTATGAGCACAAAATAGTCTTCGTGACTGCAAACAGAACGACTATATAACATAATCACTAGTTTTAATTTTTTCCAAAATGTATACTGATTTTGTGTATGTAACATTCTTTCCTTATGGTGTCCTAAATAAATTATAGAAAAGGAAATGCAATTAAATTCTGAAAATATTGTGTATTTCCATCAAGAACACCAATACTCCGGCACATCAGGAATTGAAAAAAGTTTTACAGAATTTGATCTTTACAAACATGAAACAGGTCAAGTTTAATAAAAGTGTGTAATAGAAAAAGAAACTTCTGTTGTGCTTATAAGGTACTTCAACGCGAAATAAATAAATACAATGTGCTAAGACCGTCAAACATGAAAGTGATATAGTAGAACAAATAAATCAATTAAAAAATAGAAAAGATAAATTAATTAAAGAAAAAATGAATTAAAGAAGGTCAAAAGGAATGTTCTCCCCTTGATCTTCTGGAATACGACTCATTTTATGTAAAGTTTCGTAGTACCTTAATCAACCTTATACCTCATAATATCCTCATATTTGAAATCTCATACCAATTCATACCTCATCGTATTTCATCGTATCGTAATTCATACTCATACCTCATCGTATCGTATATCCTCGAATACACAGACCGAGAGACAGTCAAACCGCTAACAAGTTTGCTCCAAATTTAAAAGAAATCTACGATTTTAGTGATAAAACTATATGACATTCATCTAGTATATAGCGTAAAATTGCGACATTCTACAGCCGGTGACATTTCAAGTTGACTTTATCAGGAAAGATTCACGTCCTTTTGATATTCTTAGTCAAATAGTCCCGAGTATGATTCCAGCGCATTCAAAGGTAATGATGTTCTTGAATAAATTAAATTTTATACAATGATAAGTATTGTTCTGCCTTATATCTAAAATGAAAGTTGCTTACTCCATGGAGCTCTTTTTATACCTCTGAGACATTACATTATAATTAGAATCTACATTATTTATTTAACTTTACGTCTGGCTCGGTTGATTCACATATTATTATGGAGTGACCAGCAGTTAAAGTACAGTAAATTTCGTAAATTATTCCACTGTTTTCTGAATAAAAATAAACGATACGATATTAAGCCTTAAAAAACAATGAATTCGATTAGTTAATCCTTGAGGGGAATATTAGTATTATTATGACCGCTAAAGAACATGTTCAGTAAACGGATATTCAAGAGATGTTCGGATTAGATTGTTAAGGAAAGTGCTAACAAATTTGGGATGTATCTCTTAAACGTAGGGAGTATGCAGCTCTAGTAGGTCAATACTGGCTATATCTTTAGCCTAGATGATTTTACAGAAAGCAAGCAAGATATTTCTTTTACCTGCTTTTCTTCTACGAGTCCATGAGTTTACAACTTTCTGGGTTTCAGTACTATGTTGAGTTTGTTTTGGAAAAACTCATTAGCAGAAACCATTTACTATAATTATCAAATGCGAACATAAAATGCATGTCGAAGTGCATCTAAGCATTTCCTTGCGGGTCGCGGTGGCTTAGTAGTAAGGTTCTGTCTTCGGGGCCGGAGAATTTGAGGTTCGAAACCCAATTCCACCGAAGATCGCCGTGTATGTGGGCCCCCTGCACGCGAAATATGACGACGTGGATCAATCGTCCTCCCGCTGAGGTTGCAAGGAAGCTTCAAGAGGGGATACCAGTTGGGGTGTCATCCTTGTCATCTGACTGCGGCTCAAAATAACGAGTTCAGTTCCAAAATAATCTTTTTTTCAATTCCTACTAACTATTAGTTCACACTCTCCCTATATATATATATATATATCTTGTTCAAATTTTGCAATCGATTTTAAACTAACTTCCCGATGAGCTGGAGACTTGAAACGTTAAACATAGCTCAGGTTAGGTTAGGTTATATTAACGTCCCGTTTTGAAGCAACACGTTAAACATAGCTCAGAATTAGATGACAATGCAATATTAATTCGCTTTCTTGTGTGTCTGTTTGTCTGTCATTTCATATTTTGCATGACGCATGTGCAGTACGTTTTTCATTATATCTCGAAAAGTATTAACATTACAGACTTGGTTCTTGGGTATATGGATGGCCCATGGGATCATCGAAGCACCCCCAGATTTTAGCCATATCTTTGCGCATGCGCAGTACGTTTTTTTATTATATCTCGAAGGTCTCTGCGTCACGTAACTTAATTTTTTAGGAAAATAACAACTTTTTAATTTATGATCAGGTGAAGAGAAACTGAAATAAACCTGAAATTTGCCACGTGTCTCCGTCATAATCTCAGCAAGATGTTTAAAATCGATTGCAAAATTTCACACGCACAAGACTAAAAAGTAGATAATAATTATTTTAAAAAAATAAAAAATTTAATATACCACTTTTTTAAAACGGACTAAAAAGTATGAAATAATTTCCTCTAGCCCCGTACAGATTTATAACCCCATACAGATTTAAAACGAGAAACGTGGGGCGCATGCAATGATACTTGATGTTAATACAGTTTTTTCAAATATTAATTCATTAATTAAATTTAATTAATTTATTTTTATATGGCAGAAAAATATTTCTAAAATAAAATTTTTCTTTGTTGACCTAAGTAGGAATTGACTTTAAAAAATTTTTTTTATTACTTGTTTCTAATGCGAGAATAGCTCAATTTTTTTTCAGAGAGGTAATTTGCCGTTACCTACAAATTATCCTTCAAAAAATTAAGTATTATTATTTACTTCGTAATGTTCTTTCTTCGAAGCGGAGTGGCAGGTTTCAATATGGGAAGGGTAATTACGTTTTATTTGTGGGAGCTACCGAGATTAATTTTTGTTATTTTCCATTGCAATTATTAATAAGGACTGAACAGGATAACTAAACATCAAATAACACGATCTGTGCTTTCTGAATTAATTCACAGTTTTCATTACAACCAAGCGGTACAATTATTTTCATGCCGTTTTCCAACAATATAGACCGAATGAAATAGAATACAAAATCATTTCCCAACAAGTTATTTAGTTGCACAATACAAGCAAAGAAAGAAATACAGAAATTTCAAACGAAATATATTTTATTATAACAAATATCTGATTAAACATTGATTTTCATAATGAAGAAATCAAAATGTAAAATATTCATCAAATATCATCAATTCCAATACAGAGTTGAAATCGCTTAGAAGTATTTAAATGTACCTGCAAATGTTTATATAAATAAGTAAAGTTAGCAAATAATGCATATAAAAAACTACACAAACATTCATCCACTACTCAAAGGTACAAAGTTCATTTTGAATTTAATGGTCGTTTTACTTAAGATGCAATGAATTCATAGTTTATATATTTTCCTAATTTTATAGTCAATATATAGCATTTGTCTATTTCTCACATTGTTTCAAATTTCTACATGAATTCTTCAACAGTTGAAGTATTTTAAAAGTGTGTATTATTGAAAACCTAATTGCAAAAAACATTATGAAATGTCTTTTTTGCATCATCTGCTAATATTTCTATACGAAAATATACGACAGTATCATACATATTCATCCACCAACTCAACAATAAATGAAACTCAGTTTCATGGAAATATGTAGAAAAGAGGAAGATGGAGCATTAGTACAGGTAAACAATCAACCCATTTATTTATAGTATAAAACATAAATTTACTTCTTATAGCAATACGTAACTGGAACGTAAGTACATCAA
>BGPR01031286.1:0-11842 GCA_013235015.1 Araneus ventricosus | reverse complement strand
TTAAGATGATAACTCCGACAGAGTTATCATTCTAGCCATAATATGGAGTCAATTAATGTAAAGCTACAATTGCCAGTTATTCTATGATACGATCTGCGTTAAGATGGTGATGGTAACTCCGACGGAGTTATCATCTTTAACTCGTGGGGGTGCTGTAACGTAAAGTTCTGTACTGCATACTAATGATTTCTGCATAAGTTAAATTGGGATCTTAATTAATTTTCAATAGTTTAATACTTAGTTAATAAAAAATCATTTCTTGATTAATTTGATTTTTGATTTCAAATTATTTTTATAAAGGAATTTTAATTTAGAAATTACTAATTGTTTTAACTAACACAATAATTAGTAATTTTTAAATGATTTTTCACATTTATTTTTGCCAAGTCTCTTATTCTTATTTATAAGGATTGAAAGAATCGACTGAGCGTGAAAAAAGTTCACTGAAAGCTGTTAGTTGAAACCATATATATGGGTTCTTCAGGTTTTATATCGAGCGAAATGAACAATATCGTTTTCCATAGTGTTGGTATGACCATCAAATGACATGAAAACGCTAGCAGACAGACAGACAAGCAGGATTTCTTTGGAGGGTTTCGCCCAAAATTTACTAGATTCACAAATTTGTTCTTCTAGCTGTTTCGGTTTCAGAATTATTCATATGCAACGGAAAAAAATCATTCAAATTTATCTTTAACTAATTTTATTTTTTAACTAATTTTTTAAATTTATCATTACTTATTACTTTATTTTCCTTTGTTAATCATCTTGAGAGTTAATTATTTTCAAATTTTATCACGTGAAACATTCTTCCGCAGTGAAATAAAAAAAAATGTTTACAACGATTGCATGCCAATTGGAAAAAAAGGAAGACCGGGATTGCAAAGTAACTGCGCATGCTCAAGAAGTCTGAATTGAAACAAAGGGACTTTTCAGTTCTCGAAGAGGGAAAAGCTTTCTGAGAAGACAGCGGATGGGGAAAATTCTCTGAAGTAACCTTGTTTTTATCCAGCACTTCGGAGCAGATGAAAGCGTCAAAAGTTAATTTTGTGGATAGATTTGGATATTACAAGCAAAACGAAATAATTAAGTAATTTAATTCATGCATTGAAAATATTTGGGGTTCTGGAGTCCCTATATACGAGCAGTCCCTGACCGCACGTTGTGTTAAGCTTTATTTTGAGGTCATATCCTTTTTCTTCCTGCAAGATGGGTTCAAAAATTAAATTATAACAGCGCACTTGGCATGTATCATGTGGACATGAATTGAATCCATTTTGGGAAAATGTATGTTGGCGAGTTTCTTCCTTCAGGGAAAAAAGTCCCTCTTCTTGCTCCTTTAGTACAGCCATATTTTTTTTACTCAAAAATGAAGAGTTAGTTCTGAAAAAATTTACTTTTTTCAGTTTATTTTCCCTGCTCTTTCTCTCGTCTGTTGTTTGAGTTGATGTCAACAGAGACCGAGAAAAACAATTGAATTCTGTTTGCCATATTTTAAAAATGATCACATCTCGCAGATAGAAATAATCCTTGGTTCAGTTTCATGTTAATCACTTCAACAACCCGTTTCTGAATCAATACAGGTCTGTCGTGGGACGGACCCTGTAATTTCGAACCTTCATTTGATGACAAGGAAGACACTTGAGCCAGCACCCGCTTCCACACCACAGCAACTGGAGGCCGTTTGTCCATTGACTGGGCCGGACGAACACTCCGTTATCCGTGCTCCTTACTTCGTGCCCCGACGCGGAGTAAAAAAAATAGAGGAGCTCAAAATTGCCAAAAGAAAATGAGAAAAAAAATCACTACGGAGTTTCTGGATTAATTATAAAATTTTCTGATAAAATTCTGAAAAACATTAAAACAATCTAATTTTATGTACTACTGACCACAAACTTTCAAGGCACTACCTGTAATCTCTTGTGTTCATTCTAGTAATTCTAGGCACTACCTAGCAATCTCTAGGCACTACTCTGGTAATCTCTAAGCACTACTCTGGTAATCTTAGGCGCTACTTGGTAATTCTAGGCGCTATTCCTCTAGTAATCTTCTAGCACTACTCTAGTAACCTCCTAGGCCCTACTTTAGTAACCCTAGGCACTATTCTAGTAACTCTAGGCACCACTCTAGTAATCTCTAGGCACTACTCTGCACTTAAGCACTACTCTGGTAATCTCTAGGCGCCATTCTATAATCTCATATCTGCCTAGTAACCCTAGGCCCTACTTAGCAACCCTCAGGGCACTACTTAATAATCTCTAAGCACCTCCCCTTAGTAATCTCAGGCGCTACTCTGGTAATCTCTAGACACCACTCTAGTAATCTCTATGTTCACTCTGCACCTCTTAGGCACTACTCTTAGTAATCTCTAGGCACTACTTAGCAATTCTAGGCCCTACTTTAGTAACCTCCTATAGGCACTACTTCTTAATAATCTCTACACTACTCTAGGGGTAACTTCTTGTAAGCACCACTCTAGTACCCTTGTGCTACCAAACTCAAAACTCCTGTGTCTCACTATCTCTAGGCACTACTCTAGTAATCTCTAGGCACTACTCTAGTAATCTCTAGGCACTACTCTAGTAATCTCTAGGCACTACTCTAGTAATCTCTAGGCACTACTCTAGTAATCTCTAGGCACTACTCTAGTAATCTCTAGGCACTCTCTCTGCTAATAACATGCAGAGTTTTACTCCAGATTTTGCGAAACTTACAGAATACTCGACAATATGTTAAAGAAACGTTGTAAAGTAAATACCCTGAATATTTGTGGAAATGGGAGTGTTTGTAGTGAATACTTTTTAACCGCGCATGTGCGAAACATATCGTAAATTTTCTTTCAGAACGTCGGAGCCAGATATCTAAGACAACCTTTATAAAAATTCCAGTTGAATACTTTTAGGATTTAGAAAGTTGTAGGCATTGCAGACAGCTGAATTTCTGTTCTTCTCTAAGAGAAACAAAATGATGACGGATTTTCCACAAATCAATATTTTAAAAACTTAAATCTTCGAACAGCAATATTAAATTTTATGAAATTTGAAATCCTGAGTACCTATGTGAACTTAAAAATTAAATACATAATTGAAATTTCAATTCGGTGATTAATACTCGAAGACTCAAGTTTAATATTGTTTTGTTTTCCACAAAACAATCGCCTTCATCATATTTTTTCTCTTAGAGAAAAACAGAAATTCTGTGCATAAGAAGCAAAAGGCTTGAAGAAAGTTTAAGAACATTATCGATGTCCAGTGAAACGGGGTGAGCCCAAGTCATTTTGGTCTTCATCAATTTGTGGACGACCCCCTAAATGTTCTCGTGACAAAATCTTCACTGTAAAATGCGTGTTCCCACGATTCTCCACAAGTGATTGTGAACCATTGTATTCTAATTATGTTCAAATGTTTCGCATTTTACTAATCCTGCAATACTTTTGGCCAGTAGTGTTATCTTAAATATACCTGAAATTTAAACATTCCCAACATAATATTATAAAGTCGTATCTGCAGGGGTAAAACATGTGTATTTCTACGTAAAATCTTGTTCGACCTTTAGAATGCGTACATCATAGAAATTTAAAAAATACATTGGTTGGTGGGGACGCCATTATATTGTCACAAACATGAAAAGTCGCTTCGCAGCAATGCAAGTCTTATGGTTGGGGACAGAGTTTTACAGGGGTAAGTATGGGATACTGGCAGCAGCCGGGCCTGGGTCCCTGACCTTGGCGACAAACTCGGCGACCATCTTGGCGACAAATTTGGCGACGAAATATGAGATCTCAAAGGTGCTTTAATTTTCTTGATATCTCTATTAGGAGAGGAGAAACGCTTGAATGTACTAGATGATTCCATGTGACTTCACGGCCTGCCGGGGGAGACTATATAAGGAGTGCGCTTGGATCACAGAATCGAATGAATGTTGATGGACTATGAAAGTGTTGATCTACTGGGATCGCTTTGGAGTGCGAACGTCTTTGGAATCTATCTTCGGAGTTCTATCAGCTGTGCGAGCTAGTAAGCTGTTAGACGCCGAGCGGTATTGAGTATTAATTGATGATCGACTGGAACGACTTTGGAGTTTCGTCTGCTGAGCGCTATTGAAAATGCTGTTATTGTCATTATTAGTGATTTGCTGACTGTTTGTGTTGCTAAATCTCAAAGTGCTGAACTGTTATCACCTGTGAATTGTTGACTGTTTGCGTTGCTAATCTGTGCAAAATGTATTGTTCCTGTTACCTGTGCTACGTGTTTTCCTGCATAGTTGTAAATAAACCTTCATTCTCCATTATCCTGCTTGTTGGACTGTTTACACCATACACCCACAGAAAGATTTTTGTTACAATATATATACAAAAATTGTCGTGATAATTGCCCAAAACAAATTACACAAATAAGAGATAATTTTCTTCAGCTTTTTATACTATTAACCCTTTGGCTATAATCGTTGACAAACATGCTCTTTAAGAAAAGAGAAAGAAAGAGTAGACAGAACGAAACAGGAAAAAGCAGTTCTCAACATGGAACCTTTAAAATATTTCTTTTTATGCCAATTACTTACGCAAATCTTTGATTTCATCACTATTAACAGAATTACAATTAAATGTCTGTTTTCATCAGTTTTAACGAAATAGCAATTAAATGCCTCGTCTTAACAAAACTAATTCAAATGTTTTAATGGTGTCAAACTCGCCACTGACTCGCCAACACAATGAAACCATTAAAATACCCAACCGCGCGTTTGGTCGTGGCTGCATAACAAACAAATTTACAGACAGACGAAATGTTGAATGGTCGAGTTGAAAAAGAGACCATGCTTCGCTCAGCCAAGGAATGGAATAACTCGGAAACGCAAAAACTTAGACCAATGACAATTGCTATATTGTTACGAAAATCGTAATATAGGATGTACGGGGAAAGCAGCCGGACGAGGAGGATAATGAAGAATGGCATTCACGAACATTCTGGAAAACACGAAGCACAAGAAACAAGAAAAAAGGCGCTTATCCAAATTAACAACAGAATTACAACAAATCACTAATTAAAAAATTAACAGCACTTGCACTAGATCTCGACTCGCATTGCAGACAAAATTCACAAAGAGATTCTTTTTCGCTTGAGCTCCTTCGCTATTTATAGCTTTTCGACAAGACTTGACGTAGCATGGAATTCTGAAGAAAAGTTCAAATATCGGTTCCTGTGAGAGGTAGGGCAATGATTCTTGCATTTTCTGGAACCTTCACTTTGTCGCCAAGGCGGCAAATCATTGCCAATCAATGTCATCGGCCTGGCAACCATTACGAATCCCTGTAAATCCCTCTTTCTTTCCATACAACTAACATAACACGGATGCGGTAATTACAGATTCGTAACAATGCGGTATTGTCGCAAAAAATTTAGATTTGTCTTTTTAGATCTTCAGAATTCCAGTACTGCGATTTCAACGCCATTTAACCTTAATTTTCCCTGCGTCATTTGTGCTGCTACTGGACTGTGCTACACTGTTCTACCTGCATATAAATTGTGTACGTCGGAATTGAGGTAGAGCAGCCTTACGATAATCGGAAAAAAAATACTGGTCTTTGTAGTTTATTTATCAGTTTCTTTCAGTAGAGATAAACTGAATTACAGGAATTGCACTCCTGGTATTTAGTCCAGCCAACGGAGGTCCCAAATGGGAGTGAAAAAAAAAACCTATAATAATATAGTTTGGAAAATTGATAAACATGTTCGTGAGGGACTTTTTGTGAACATACTAAAATTCCCCGGTCCTTGGCGGTGATCTCGCGCCGCCATCTTGGATTTCATTCCCCCCTTTTTTTAGTTTTTCCTGAATATCTCGTGAACTATACATTTTTCAAATTACAATTAATTTAACAAATTAAAGAGCGTAAAATTCCCTACAAATACAGACTTTTATTTTTCTTCCAGCTTTAATAGTTTCCCAGAAAATGGGTCTCAAAGATTGCCGCCATCTTGGATTTCATCCCTCCCCCCTTTTTTTAGTTTTTCTTGAATATCTCGAAAACTATTCAATATTCAAATTGCATGTGATTTAACAAATTAAAAAGAGTACCATTCCCTACAAATGGATGCATTGATTTTTCTTCAAGCTTTAATAGTTTTAGAGATAATTGGTCTCAAAATGGATGAATTTGTAAAAAATCTTAGTTGAAAATCCAGTCAACGATTGGGTTTCAAAAAAAAACATTAAATCGTATAGTTTTGTTCTTTAGGGGCTTCTGATGAACATGCTAAAAGTCCCCGGTGGTGGGGGGTGAGCTAGCGCCGCCATGTTGGATTTCATACCAACTTTTTTAGTTTTTCCTGAATATCTCGAAAAGTATTCAATTTTCAAATTACAATTGCTTTGACAAATTAAAGAGCGTAATATTCCCTATAAACGCATTCTTTAATTTTTGTTTTAGCTTTAATAGTTTTAGATGGTAGCAAATTTTGAAATCCATTGATTTCAAAATTTGCTACCATCTTGAATTTTATCACCCCTTTTTCAGTTTTTCTTAAATATCTCAGAAACTATTAAAGCTAGAAAAAAAAATCATGCATTTGTTGGGAATTTTACGTTCATTAATTTGTTGCATTAAATATGTAATTTGAAAATAAAATAGATTTCGAGATATTCAAGAAAAACTAAGAAAAGGGAGATAAAATCCAAGATTATGGCATTTATATCATTTCAGCTGCTTAAAATTTCTAATCATGAAAAATAACTGTGTTCGGGAAAGCTGGCTAGTTTTGTAACTAAAATTTTCAATTCATCCGTCTACCCCCTATACTCTCGGTGTTATAGTGTCTATGAAATATTTTCCCCCTCCCTCAACTTTTGCCTTCCAATCACCTAAACCGTGGTTTTATGTCTATATAGCTTACTGCCTGGCTGTTAGAAATTCGAAAAAATTTCCGATATCGAACATAAAACATTCTTAACAAAAACTCTACTATATGTAATTCCTTAATAGAGATAAGTTACAACGAGTGAATTTAAAGGACCTTGCATTAGTTGAAATAATAGGATGAGATTATGTCACTTAATATAAGGTGTGCCCAAATGAAAAGGAGACCTTAGCTGTACGGCGTTGTATCAAATCCCAGTGAGTTAATGTGCTAGCCGATAGATGGCGTGGTGGTATTCCCAGTTGCAGCTGCGTAGTTAACGGCTTCACATCAATATCCTCACTTCTTGAGAGTTTTTTTCCGCAGTTCGTTGCATGATGGATTCCTCCAGATCAGCACAAAGAGCAGTTATCCAATTTCTTTTCACAGAAGAGGAGCATGCTTCACAAATTTATCGCAGGATGAAAGAGGTGTACGGAGAGTATTGCCTCGCACGGTGCACCATATTCCGGTGGTGTCAGCGTTATGAGGCGAGACGCGTAAACATCAAGGACTTGCCACGCCCTAGGCAGACGCATGCTGCGCACAGTACCACGATTTCGGCTGTGGATGGGCTCATACGGCAGAATCGTCGAATCACCGCACGTGAAATTGCTGTTGAACTGTCGATAAGCAAAGGAACTGTGCATCACATAATCCACAAAAAACTTGGTTATGGCAAAGTTTGTGCACAGTGGGTGGCCAAGCATCTGTCAGAGAATCAGAAGACTGCGAGATGGGAACTGGATCCCTCAGCAACCCAGGAGTTTCTACACTGAAGCCATCCACTCCCTTCCTACGCTCTGGGATCAGTGTATCAATGCCAATAGCGATTATTTATAGTTGATCTGTTCCACATGAACTGAAATGGGAATATTGATATTAAAATTTCTTTAAATATAACTATAGTCTCCTTTTCATATGAGAACACCTTACATGTAAATAAAAAATTCTTTCGTGTGTGTGACTAAAAATATAACTACGCACCAACATACTTTTCAAAGATTCACTTTTATAGATCAGACAAATTTATAAATATTTTGTATTTTCTGATTGGATCCACTCTGTTTAAAAAAGTGATGCTCTTAGAGAGCATGCGCATGCAAAACCTAAAGAAAGACTGAGCGTTATGTTCTTCACTAAGGCTGGTTACACACACAGCGGATTTCTGATCGCGCGGAAAATTTATCGCGTCGCTCACCGAAAATCTAGCATTTTAGGCTGGTTACACACACAGCGGATTTCTGATCGCGCGGAAAATTTATCGCGCCGTTCACCGAAAATCAGCTGCTGACTGTTCGACTATTGGCAGCGTGGATTCATCATCAAATCAATTTAGTTATGCTTAAATTATTTACTGCTTGGTATTGTTTGAAATGAACTGAGAGCAAATTCTAGCTTTATTGTTATTCCGTCGTCGAATAAAGAAGAAAAGAAAAAATCGGTTTATTTGGGTTCATCCAATTAATGAAAAAAAGAGGGGGTTGGAGCCTTCTATACGTTGTTTGAAGAGTTGAGGAAGGATGATACGAAATTCTTCAATTGCTTCAGAATTTAGAATTACTACTTATAACAGTTTTTTTATATTGTTCAATATTGCACAATATCGAGTCAATATTGTACAATATAATTCAACCTAGTTTCAATAATATACTATTTATTTTCTCAAATAAAAATAAATTACTTATTAGATTACGTAGTCAATATTGAAAAAAAGGTTATATATATGCATAATTCTCTGTAAAACGAAAGTTGTTCATCGCATCTGTTATGTTGCTTAAACAGAATAATGTTGGCGTGCTCTTTATGTAGTATAAATAAGGGAAAAATATATAATTAAAATATTTATATTATATACTAAAATATTTATATAAGTAAAATATTTTAATATTCTGGTGCTAATGGGGCACTTCGAGAATTTCAACGTTTTTTTTTTTTTTTATGACTTTTACACTTTCTAGTACGTATATGTGAGAAAGTATGGACTTATCAAAATCATTTCTTTCTATTTCAATACAACAAAGTCGCTGCGAATTTCCAGGCTGAAACAAGGCGTTTCTGTCCTTAAAAATGTCGAGAGTTTTATTCCACAAAACATGCCTTTTTTGCATTAATGCAATTAAAAATTCATTATCTATAAGGTCAGACATCTTCACAATAGGAAAAAAAACCCAATAGACTCCAAACCAACTTATACAAACAAAGAGAAAAATCACACTGAGCGAAACAAACGCGGTAGAAATATCGCCGTGTGTGTAAGCTCTCATTTGGCTACGATAGCCTCTACTTGGGTGGCGACGGAAAAACTCCGCAGACGATAGTCGCAGTCCGCGACTGCATATCTACCGCACGCGGTAAATAGTCCGCGCGTCCATTTTCCCGCTCAGTGTGTAAGCTCCAACTTACATTAGTGCACTACTGTTGGAACGGCGGCGCGATAAAAATTCGCTGTGTGTGTAACCAGCCTAAAAGTCGACTTTTACTAAGCCTAATTTCTAATTCATTAACACTAACTAATTCACTAATTTCTGAAACTTAATGAATTCGCTGTTGTTCTGCTGTCAGACTGAAATCACTGTCAGCCAACTGAGCTGTCATATGTCGCTGTAGTTGCCAGACAAACATAACTGCCTATGTCTCAGTCTTCTGTCAAATAAAGACATTCAATTCTTTTCGCTAAGCCTCTTGACTCTTCAGTGTCGATCAACATTTAAAGATCGATATAAATAAATTAAAGAAAACTTGAACTTTAGGAAAGGAAATCCTTAACTCTTAAAGCTGTTTATCTATACTTATAAAAGGCAATATTAGTGTGTGTGTCTGCGATGTCCAGACGAATCTATAGCACTTACAACCATGGAATTTGGCACATAGGTAGTCGTAATGGTGACTGAACGCACCTCGAAACCGTAAATTTAAAATTTAATCTAGAAATTTTTTTTATTTAATATTTTTTGTTTTTTTGGATGATTTTTCGCACTCATTTCTCAATACCATAGCTTCGAGTAATTGTACGGAAAAAAAAACAGTTACACCATCGGAAAGAACAAACGATTTCCGTTCTAATGAAGTTTCTTTCGTACGGCTAACTTAATTTACTGAATTTTGAGAAATTTTTGAAAAATAGTTACTTTTATTTTAATTTTTAATAACAATTTCTTCAAATTATCGCATCTGACGTTCTAACAACTCTATAATTTTCATTTTTTTCGGCTTATAACTGGAACGTTTCTGTCGGATTTAAAACAAGAACGGTTAAAATATCTTTTTTTCGTTTTTTTTAATTAATTTTTCTCTGATCAGTTCCAACAGTTTTTTTGCTAGCGAGATTTAACAGCGAGAGTTTCTCCGGACGAACCAGAATGCATTGTTGCAATTTCGATTTCGGCTGGTGCGTGACGCCTTCCTCGCGGCAGGTGACGTCATATCTTTATGCTTTCGTACAATCCATTCCTTCCGGCGGGTGACGTCATTACATTCGCGTCTCGTCCGCTCAATAATATATACATTTCTGTTTTGATAAATGTCATTATCGCGAAAATAAACAGGAAAATCAATAATGCGTATCTTTTTGTGCGTTTGATTTTTGTTTTCAAACTTTAGTGTCATTGGGCAGTTCCCCGCCCCCATTTTGTTGAAGTCCTGATTCCACAAGGCAACGACATTGTGCGTACTGCTGGTAATTGATAAAATAATTAACGCTAATAGAAAGCAGCTTCAATTCTAGTTTCCGTTAACTAAATATTTCAATGCATTATTTTCAATAACGTTTTTACATTTATTTTACCTTGTCTTCACTCATTTCGTTCGAAGATTGTACATCAGCAATGGTAGAAACAACAAGAAGAACAACAAACTTCCTACATCTTAAATTTTAGGGAGTTACCACAGTATGCAGATAAAAAACGCAAATAAGTCCTTACTGATATTTTTTTCTTATGTTTTGGGTGGAGAAAAAAGCAAAATATTTTGCAGCTTGTCCCAATGCACGATATAACCAGCGGGAGTGGTCTCCCTCTCATACTCCTAACACATGTAGAGAAAACTAGAATAATAAAGGCATCAAATAAACTTCGTCACCAAGTAAAATAAGTTGGAACCACGCGTGGTTTGAAGGATCAAACAAATTCAAATCCTCTGCTCATTCTTTTTACATAGCAGGACCTGGCAGAGACTCTAAATGTTTGCTTCCCTTACAAAATTTGTTTTTTGGCCAAACTGCCAAGTTTCGGAGCTTCCCTTCCTTGAGGCATTTGCCACTAGTAGGCATGCGCAGGGAGTTGAACAAGTATGCGATTATACAGACCGACAGACAGTCAACCCTTTGACGGATTTGGCCAAAATTTTTTTATACGTACCATTCGACGATAAAACTACCCAACATACGAAATTTATCTCTGGCTTTCAAGTTTTTTGAGTTATAGCGTTCACGCAGCCCCAGACAACAGATGAAGACAGACTTCCCTTTGACGGATTTGTCCAAAATTTGATAGAAACCTACAAATTATGTTTAAAGACCACATGCAAATTTCATCCCCATGGCTCTAATAGTTTCGAGTTATCGTGTTCTGAACACACACACAGACAGACATAATTCCAAAATTGTGTTTTTTTTTCCAGGAATCAGGGGAGGTCTAAAACATGAGCTGGAAATTCGTCAAATCTCGAGTTCAGGTACGACGATTACAATACTTTTTCTCTTTGTATACTTCGTATACGAGGAAAGTAAAAAAAGGCAAGTCGGATGAACAAGAACACATAGGGTGAACGTTCGGTCTTGTCTTCAAGTGACGCTTTATTTGTTTTTGTTTTTTTTTCGCATACTCTATGTCAGGGGTGGGAAGCCGTACTGAGGTAAAGGGAAGGGATGGAAAAAAAAGCTACCGCTTATAAACCGAAAACCGTTTTTTTTTTGTTTCAGTTAACTGAGCTTATTTGATTTATTTTGT
>BGPR01031285.1:7718-18134 GCA_013235015.1 Araneus ventricosus | reverse complement strand
GCATAAGTGATATGTTGTATTGCTGAAGAAATTTCTTTGACCCATTTAGAAGAATTAAAAAATAAATATTTACAAAATAAATGATTTTAAAAGGTATGGTTTCTCATTAAAAAATTTGAATTTCTTCAACTTTCTCTCGAAATTTTAAAATTTTTTGTTTCGTTGAGAAAAAATATCCGATAAATATCTCTGTCTTGATAACCAGACTGAAATATCACAACAAAGTTTCGATTTTCGAAAATAATCCTGATAAAGTTATTCTAATTGTACAATAAATATTCTAGAGATGCAAAGGTTAGTTATATACCATTTGAACTTTATCTTATTTAAAACGTAAAGATTGTAATAATAGAGTCTTTTTTTGTTAATTTCTGAATAGGGTTTTAATTTAAACAAAGAAAATAATAATTATTTTGTACATATACAAAAGCTGATATAATTATTGAGAAATGCACGACACACATTACAAATTGCTACATTATAAATGTACTTCCCATTCTTAACATGGTAAATGACAGCATCAATGATTACTACAATTTATATAAGTCATCGTTGTAATTCTTAATCCAGTTCACTTTAATTCACTGTCAAACGCAACAATTAGAAAATACAGTATTTGTTGTATATATATAAATAGAACAAAGTATATGCAAAAAATGTCACATTGCTTCCTTTACATAAACATCATGTATCAAGAGGTAACCAGTTAATACAAAATACCCATTTTTTGGTCTTCGCCCTTGAAAACATAATTCTAAAAATGATAATAAACAGCTACAATAATCTGGCGTAACAGTCCAAGTAAAAGAATTTATGAGCCTCTCTGCTATAGCATATTAAGAATGAAAAGAAAGTGAAGTTGATGTCGCCTTCTTATCCTGTTAGACGAGAAAAGCGAAACACCGAAGGACATGTAGAAAAAGGTGAAGAGAAAAAAACAACAGCAGCTGGAAATCGGTCAACGTTACAAATAACAAAGGCTTCTTAAACGAAATTAATGAATTCAAAACAAAACTAGATATGTCCAGGCACAAACGTAATGACTTTGATCCCTTGATGATTAAATACCTGGACAGAGATACAATCAACCAGTCCAGAAGCATTTCGAGAAACACAGACGCAACCACAAAAGGTATCTTGGGTGGTTCCAGAACTTGTAATCCCACGACACGATGAAACCCAGCACAGCCTGGTTTCCTCAGCATGATCGAAAGAAGTTTTACTAATGAGAGCTATGGACATGGCAAAACAAAAGCAGCAAAACAGGGAATCAGGGACTTGGTAGAAACAAAGACGAGCTCCGTTTGCAAGCTTGCTGACCTATAAAGGCAAAAAATAATTTATCGACCAGTCCTGGCAATCGCAAGTCAACTGAGATCGAGAAGGATCAATGCCTCAAAGTAGCCAAAAGAGATAATCCAAACCCTCAAGGCCTGATGTTCCCAGATTGCAGTTCTGAAAATATCTCCTTCAAATGTAGTCGATTCTGTCTCCTTGCCGTCGCCATCAGATTCTCTGTGGCTCCAGCATGCCCAGGGATAGCATTCTCTGCCCTGGATGGCAGCTTCTTTCTCCCAACTGCACTTGATGCTTGAAAGGATAGTTACCCAGGGACGGGGAAGGAATCTGTCATCTCTTGATCTGACTTTGGAGTGCACATGGAGTAAGTACTCCAGTTTTGCAAGGTTTGGTCGGTAGATGAGGCTCTTCTGGGTAAGGACTTGATTGCCTCGCCCTCAAATCCCTCTTCTCTGTGAGACAAACCAAGATCAATACTATTTTTACTGAAAGACAGCAAGATGAAAACATAAGCATGATGCTTAATGATTATAAAAGTTTCTAAAGTAAACGGAGGAGAAAGTTATCCGACACCGTTCGGAGACATTTTTTTGAAAAATAACTTATAGTATATTTTTAATGTGTTATTTTTCAACTGCATATGTTTTAAAACCATGAAAGGAATAGTAAAATTAGGGTTGCAAAATAATGTGTTTTTTTTTAAAAATGAGAAATTAAAGAAAATGACTAAATATTTTAATTCTTACCATTACGCTGACAGCCAGATAAAATCGTATTCAAAAATATACATAAATCCCTATACATTTTATGAAAGAATTAAAAGTTATGTTTAAAAATATTTCTTGTAATTTCAAAAATAGTTTTGATATGAAGAATATATTACTTAAACTGGTAATTTTTCTACAAAATATTCTTTTCATGTCCATATTTAATTACTTAAAAATAATAATTAATTTAAATTGACTTATTTTTTTAGAGTGAAAGATCACATATTACAGAAAACAATTCAGAAAATTTCATCAATACTTAATTAACGTTTTGAGAAATCATTGTTATATTTGACAGTTTCCTCAAAATATCATTTCAGAAAACACATTTTAAAGTTTTCTTACATAAAATAATGCTCATACTGTACAGTAACCCCATTTTATAATTCAATGTAGAGTAAAAAAAGTGAGACAGGTTTACAAGCTTTCGATTAAACAGGCTACAAAAAACTGTTTCAGCAATTTCTTTTTGATAATTTGAACAACATTTTAAACCAGCGTCGGATACCTTAATATGACGCCATCTGCTGGCAACAGAAATAATCTTTGATATGGTTAATACCACTTTTAAATCTGTAACTTAAAATTTTGAAACTGTAATGAAATTCACGAAGAACCCTGAAGATTTCATCTGATTCCTAAAATTGGTAAACTATAATGTACAACTATTAGCTTTGATTTATACAATCAACATTATCTTTTGCCTTTTACCTTTGTAGTGATGGTAATAGCTGTTTCATAAGTATACGAAATCATTGTCAAAGACGGTATCCCATCACATAACCAATAAAAGTCAAGATTTCTTTTGATAAATAGTCTCTTTCTGATTAAAACATCAATGTACTTAATACATATATTCCAAATTTTCATTAGACTGGATGCTGTAGTAGAGTTAGTCCATGTAGTCACATGAATCATATTTTGATTACTTTTAAAATTGTTTTCAATAGTGCAGTAATTTCAATGCAAATTACAGAAATAATACGCAGAGAAAAAAAAAAAAAAAAAATAACAAACAAGAAATGTTCACTAGATAAAATCCTCAAGTCAGAATTCGGCCGAAAAGTACTTTAAAATAAAATCTGCTGTTACCAGATTTGTAAGATACAATTAATAATCAATATCTAAAACGAGCCATGGAACATCTTTGGATCCTCTCTGGTTATATCTAGAATTTGTGCAATATCTTAAATATCAAGAAATTTTCATTCTTCTGAAGAATTTGGATTCATTTTCTTTAGCTAATTGCAAAAAAACATAAAGAAGATTATGAAATATACTGAACTCCATGGCTAAGCATTTTGAATTTGTTAGTCAACATATATTAAATATGTACAGATTGAATGTTATATTTTCTTATCAATAGAGCCTTATTGATATCTACGATTCGAAATATAAAACATCTATAAATGTTTTGTATTCTGCGCAGTCCATAGTAAAATACAACCGTTCCATACTACTCAATTGGTTCTATTTAGAGAAAGATAGAAGGAAAAGACAAAAATTTAACACGTATAGTACCAAGACATTTGAGAATTTTTCCACAAAGCTGAAAGTGTAGAAGTCTCAAAGGACGGCTATTGATGTACAACGGCTAAATACAATTTTTTACGGATTTTTTTTTATCATTATTTCATACTGAAGGAGCGATTTTCTGAGAAGATGACGCCTATCGCGTCGTAGAGAATGTCTGAGGAAGATGGACGCCTAAATGCGTCGAAGCATATAGAATGCCTGAGAAGACACGCCTAAATGCGTCAGAAGAGAAGGTGAGAATGGAAGATGGACGTCGTTAACATGTACGGCATTGTGATCATGGACTTTCTGGAAAATGCCTGCTTGGCTACCACAGTAATATTGTAGCTGCAAGGGATGAGTGCGGTAATGTTTTTATCCCTACCTGGCGTGGGGGGTGTCGTATAAAAGCTTTCAGCCGGACAATATAAAAAAAGCAATAGAGAGGCAAGATTGAAACGGGACCATTTGGTCGATCCATTGGCGGCAATTAACAAAAGACCAGCCGACGGTCAGTTTACGCGGCGTTTTAATATTGACAACTGTTTTGTAAATATTTAAATTTAGGTTTTAATACGCCAAATATAGCTTCATTATATAGCTAAGAAGCTATATTTGCGCGTAATGCAAGCTTCTAACAGAAAAATTTCTCAAAATATTTTGAATCCATTGATTATAGTCCCAGCCCTTGAAAATGTGGGACTAGAAATGTGATTCCTTTGTTTGTTTAATTACATCAGAGTATTTCTTAGCTCTTGTTTTCAGAATGATTACCTTGATACATCTTCATGCTTAAATGTTTTTTATGACCTGGAGTTTGTTAACATGGCTTTTAATTTGACTAAAACATATCCTAAATATTTGAACTGACCGTTTAGCCCAGAGAAGTTTTAATCTAAAACCTCTAAATAATTCACTTCCAAAGTGCGGTTAGTATGGGATTCGTGGGATTTGGGGAAGTTTGGGGAAATCAGTGGACTTGTTGAGGGTGTGGTCCGTGCTACAAACGGACCACACTGGGAGATATTAGATGGTATCACTGGTCAGACTTGGAGTCTCCTCTGTTAACTGAAGGTACATAACAAAGCATTCCAAAATACCTGAAAACACCTCCGTTATAGATTTGACCTCTGCTTCCGCTACCTTTGTTCTTCCTGTACAGCAAGGGAGTGGTACAGCATTTACGTCAGAATCACAAAGCAAAAAAACATTGACGTGGTGAAAACAACATTTGTTTACATGAGAAAATAAAGGGAAAGGCTGGAATTTTTCATTTTAAAAAAACTTATAACAAATCTCGATTTATAGACCTCTAAGTAGCTGAAAACAACAATTATATCACAGTATAACAAATCATTTCATCAACGTAGTTAAAAAAGCTATAATATAACTAAAGTACCTAATAATGAAAACTGTAATAGTAGTTTAAAATAACCCTAAAATAGATGAAAATTATTTAGAATGTGCTAAATAAATAAAGTTAACTGAAAGGTACAGTAACATTGCAGAAGTTAATTTTAACAATATTTCTCGAAATAGTAAATTAATTGAATAGTTTATAAAATATACACTGTTAGAAAATCTAATAGTTTCATAAATATACATCTGTTGTTTAAATTAATAGATTCATATATAAAACCAAATTAACTAAAGTGAAACAAAACTAATGTATGTACTTTAATTTAGTATTTGGTCTACTCATTCTTCTGAATTACTTAAAATCAAGAAGGTTATGATCATTTACTGAGTAGATCTTCATCTAACCTAATTGTAATAATATTTAAAGGCTCTGGTTCATATTCTGAAATTACTTAAAATCAAGAAGCACAGTGATACTATTGGGAGAGACATCTTTACTCCAATTTAATTGCATTGAGTTTATTGCACTGGTTTCATTTGCTATTCTGAATTACTTTAAAAATCAAGAAGGTTATGATAATTCTATTGAGAGATCTTCATTCTAATTGTATTAATATTTGGGCAATTCTGGTTCATTTCATATTCTGAATTACTTTAAAATCAAGAAGGTTATGGCCATTTATTGAGACATCTTCATCTAAATCCCCAATTGTACATTTAGTACTTTAAGTTCATTTCATATTCTGAATTACTTGCACAAGAAGGTTAAGTGGCCATTGCTGGAGAGAGACTTATCTAACCTAATTTGTATTAATATTTAGTACTTGCCTATTTCATATTCTGAATTAGTCATTTTAAAAATCAAGAAGGTTAAGACTGGCTTATTTGGAAGAGATTCTCATCCAACTTAATGAATTAATATTTAGTAGACCATTTACATTCCGAATTACTCTAAATCAAGAAGGTTATGGCCATTTATTGAGAGATTCGAATAATTTAATTGCATTATTATTTATACCTGGTTTGATTTCCATATTCTGAATTACTAAAATCAAGAAGGCTAGATCATTTATTGAGAGATCTTCACTAACTTGGCTAATATTTTAGTACTGTCTATTTCCATAGTCTCCTTCTGAATTACTTTAAAAAATCAAGAAGGTTATGATCATTTATTGAGAGATCTTCATCCAACCCAATTGTATTGCATTTATTTAGTACTTGTCTATCATATTCTGAAATTTTAAAACTGCTAGCTGCTTAAGTGTTGCTTTCATTGAAGAGATCTTTACTCCAATTCTTAATTGCATTATTATTTGTAGTACTCTGTCTATTTCCACATTCTGAAATTACTAAAAAATCAAGAAGGTTATGACTATTGGAGAGATCTTCATCTAAATCTAATTGTATTAATATTTAGTAATTATTTCATATTCTCTGAATTATCATTTTAAAATCAAGAAGGTTATGATCATTTATTGAGAGATCTTCATCTAAATCTAATTGTATTAATATTTAGTACTTGGTTCATTTCCATATACCCTGAATTACTTTTAAAATCACTGTAAGAAGCACAGGGCTACTTATTGAGAGATCTTATCTAAATTTAATTGTTACTATTATTTAGTACTGTCTACTTCATATTCTGAATTACTTTAAAAATCAAGAAGGTTATGGCCATTTATTGAGAGATCTTCATTCAACCTTAATTAAATAATATTTAGTACTTCGTCTATTTCATATTCTGAATTACTTCTAAAAAATCAAGAAGGTTAAGTAGCCATTTATTGAGAGATCTTTATCTACTTAATTGCATTATTTAAATACTTCTGTCTATTTCCATATTCTGAATTACTTCTTAAAGGGTTAGCTAAGTTATGATCATTTATTGAGAGATCTTTCATCTAACCTAATTGTATTAATATTTAGTACTTGGTTCATTTCATATTCTGAATTGCCTTTTAAAAATCAAGAAGGTTGCGATCATTTGAGAGACCTTTCATCTAACCTAATTGTACATTGTTTTAGTAATTTCTGGTTCATTTCCATATTCTGAATTACTTTTAAAATCAAGAAGGTTATGGCCATTTCTTATTGAGAGATCTTTGACTAATCAATTGCATTATTATTTATACTGGTTCATTTCCATATTCTGAATTGTTACTTAAAAAATCAAGAAGGTTATGATCATTTATTGAGAGATCTTCACTTCCAACCTAATTGTGGCTATTTATTTAGTACTTCTGGTTCATTTCCATATTCCCCTGAATTACTTTAAAATCAAGAAGGTTATGATCATTTATTGAGAGATCTTCACCTTGCAATTGTATTAATATTTAAAATTCTGGTTCATTTCCATATTCTGAACTCACTTTTAAAAACGTAAGAAGGTTATGGCCATTTATTGAGAGATCTTTTATCTAATTTAATGTATTTCATTATTTAGTACTTGGTTCATTTCCATATTCTGGAATTACTTTAAAACTGCAAGAATAAGTTATGATCATTTATTGAGAGATATTCATCTAACCCAATTGTATTAATATTTAGTACCTCTGGTTCATTCATATTCCGAATCACTTTAAAAACTCAAAGAAGGTTATGCCATTTATTGAGAGATCTTTATCTGTTCTAATTGTGCATTATTATTTAGGCATTTGGTTCATTTCCCTTAGTTATCTCGAATTACTTTAAAATCCGCTAGCCAAGTTTATGATCATTTATTGGAGTAGGATCTCTCATCTAACCTAATTGTATTAATATTTTAGTAATTTGGTCTTCCATATTCTGGAATTGATTTTAAAATCAAGAAGTTTCAGGCTTATTTATTGAGTGAGAGATCTTGTTTGAATTTAATTGCATTATTATTTAGCACTTGGTTCATTTCATATTCTGAATTACTTTAAAAATCAAGAAGGCTATGATTATTTACTGAGAGACTTCATCTAACCCAATTGTAATAATATTTAGTACTTGGTTCATTTCCATACTCTGAATTATTACTTTAAAACAAGAAGGTTAAGGATCATTTATTGAGAGACTTTCATCTAACCTAATTGTGGCTAATATTTAAAAGTACTTGGTTCATTTGTTCTGAATTACTTTAAAATCAAGAAGGTTATGGCTATTTATTGAGATCTTTATCTATTTTAATTGCATTATTATTTAGTAAGAGACTTGGTTCATTTCCATATTCTTGAATTACTTAAAATCAAGAAGGTTGGTGATCATTTATTGAGAGATCTTCTCATCTAACCTAATTGTGGCCATATTTGGGGTACTTGGTTCATTTCACATTCTGGAATTACTTTAAAAAAATCAAGAAGCTGTTATGACTATCATTTCTATTGAGAGATCTTCTCATCTAACCTAATTGGTGGCTAATATTTAGTACTTCTGCTCATTTCCATGTTCTGAATTACTTTTCTTTCTTAAAATCAAGAATGTTATGGCCATTATTGAGAGATCTTTTATCTAATTCTAATTGCATTATTATTTAGTACTTGGCTTTATTTCATATTCTGAATTACTTTAAAATCGCTAGTTGCTATGATCATTTATTGAGAGATTCAACCTGCACTGTATTACATGCAAGTGGCCTCTGAGGCTCATTTGCTATTCTGGAATACTTCTTTAAAATCAAGAAGGTTATGATCATTTATTGAGAGATCTTTCTTACTTCAACTTCAATTGTATTAATATTATTTAGTACTTGGTTCATTTCATTCTGGAATCACTTTAAAATCAAGAAGGTTATGGTCATTTTATTGAGAGATCTTCATTCAACCTAATTGGTATTATTATTTAGTACTCTGTTCATTTCCATATCTCTGAATTACTAAAACTGTGAAGGTTATGACCATTTATTGTGACTTTCATCTAACCTACTGCATTAAGATATATTTAGTACTTGTCTATTTCATATTCTGAATTGCTTTAAAATCAAGAAGGTTATGATCACTATTGAGAGATCTTCTCATCTAACCTAATTGTATTAATATTTATACTTGGTTCATTTCCATATTCTGAAGTTTTAAAAATCAAGAAGGTTATGGCCATTATTGAGAGATCTTTATCTAATTTAATTTTATTATTATTTAGTACTTGGTTCATTTCATATTCTGAATTACTTTAAAATCAAGAAGGTGACTATTTATTGAGATCAAAGTACGTACCGAAATCAGAAGTACAGAACTGCAATCATGTTCGTGGAAAATGGTTGTTCATTATATGTAAATAAATGTTTTTCTTAACTCAAGTGATCTTTCCTTAATTTTTCGGAGAAGAATATGCAGCATCGGTGAAAATATCATTTTAAACCATTCTAACTGGAGATTTATTTAATTTATAAGATGTTTAAATGCGCGGTTTAGCGTCTTTAATTTATTATTAGGAATATGATTGATTCAATTTTTTCTTATATTACCATCACTCTGCTGAAACGAAATAGTCTTTTTTATATCAATGTACATAATTATATTAATTTGAGCAATTATAAATAGGCACGATTAATTCTTTTGAGTGTTTGTCAACATGTCGTTATAACTGTTTAAATGGTATAGCACTACAGTTATTTCACTCACAGCAAAGCAATTTATTGAGTATAGTTACATGACTTAAAGATTAAATCATGAATTCAAATAAAAAAGTTGATATTTGTCTACAGGTTTATAAGAATTTTATTGTGAAACATTATTTATTTTTACTAAATTTGTGAGTGTTATCACGTTTAGCAGACTCGAATGATTTAACTTCTTAATACGATTGCTTGAAGAAATCTATTAATGATTGCTTTTTGCTTAGAATATTTAAGTAGCAATGCTAATTCTGCTTAATACTTTTTCTTTTAGAAATATATAAATAAAAAATATATTTGTAGGGAGAAAAATAATAGTTTTCTCCAGCTCGCAGTTAAAATCTTTGTGCCGAGTTCCAGAAAAGTAAGCGAAAAAATTCATCTCTCATTGTGAAATTATTATGAAACAAGCGATGTAGCTATATTCATATCGAATCATTTCTTTTTTCTTTCTCATGTGTATATATATATGTGTTTGTGTGTAACTGTACAAAATAACGTAAGTGATTATATTTGCCATGAATCGACTATCCCGATATAATGCACACGTATCGGTTCATTTGTGCTAAACAAGAAATAAAATCTTTTCTTTTTTGCTGCTGTTGTCCAAGTCAATTCTGTGTCAATTAATTTTGGTTCCAATTTGAAATGTTTACACGTTGTGTTTGAAAACTAATAATACATTGAAACACATACAAAACTCATAATTCATTCATAAGCATAACGGTGAATAGACGACATAAGATATTCCCTTAGTTATAACAATAAATATTTAATTCTTTCCACAGTAGCACAAAGATATTGTGCGATATTGAAATATATTCGCAATATTGTGTAATATCATATAACAGTATATAATATCGAACAATATTGTGTGATATTGAAAAATATTCGCAATATCGT
>BGPR01031284.1:2856-18134 GCA_013235015.1 Araneus ventricosus | reverse complement strand
TGTCACTACGCCACTGTGAAAGCTAGATATTTGAATATGGACCATCGATGAAAATTATTCGTAGAGAGAACTGGACAAAGTACGTAGCTATCTCCGTTTCATTGCTTTTGCTGAAAGAAAAGTAACACGACTTACTGATTTTAACCTAGGCCGCTGTGGCCTAGTAGAGAGAACTGGACTAAGTAACTAGCTATCTCCGGTTCATTGCTTTTACTAAAAGAAAAGTAACACGACTTACTGATTTCAACCTAGGCCGCGGTGGCCTAGTTGTAAGGTGTCAGCCTCGGAGCTTCGGTTCCGTGTTCGAAACCGGATTCCACTAAAGATCCGTCGTGTATTGGGCCTCTTACACGCTAAATCATACGTAAGGGTTAAAACGCCCTCCCGCTGGTGTGGTGCGAAAGTTTGAAGAGAGGGTGCCAGCCACCCTGAACCCCCGACAGTCATGACTAATAGAGTCACCTCATCGGTTTTTAATGGGCACAAGGGGGATAAAGCACGAACACCACAACCAGAGCCGGCGCCCCCCACAAACAAAAGCCCGAACCACTTTGTTAAAAGACAAAATTTACAAAACAATTTACACTTTCCAGAAATGAACAAAATTGAAAATGAAAAATATCAGTAACAAAATAAACTTAAACACTATCGAAACAACAAATTATACATAAAAGCAGTTCAAGCTTTTCTATCTGTACAAGACGTTCGGTTCAGAATGACGATGTCCGTCCCAAAATAGCCCTCATGTTGTTTCGAAATCGGTTAACATAATTAAAGTTAATATAATTAAACTAAACTAAACTACTGATTTTAACCTAAAGTATACTTTGCCAAAGAGAGGAAGTTTCTAAATTTTTCTCCAGAAATTTCAAATTCCAATTAGTGCAATGGTTCAAAAATTTCAAAATTTAGTTCCATAATTGGCGATGGTGATGTCAGCCAGTATTGTTGGGTCCAGTTAGGTAGATTTTATCATTGAAGGCAGAGGCTCAGGGTAAGGTACAATAAGGGTCAATAGGCAGATACAGGGTGTCCACACTTATCGTGATCTATAGCTAATTTCTAAACCGTTAAGAGATAGACGTGTAGTTCCAGTTGGAAAAATGCTTTAAATGAAGGGAAGAATTATAATATATGTTTGTTGAGTCACTAAATATATTTCTGAAAAATACGAATTCTAACTTTTTATACGGTCTCCCGGTCCTATCAGTCATATTTAGTTAAATATTCTTGACACTCTTAACATTTTAAACAAAAAAAACCCTACTCTTCTGCGACTAAAACTGAGAGAGTTCTGGAGCTTCGAATTTCGTGATTTTTAACCAATCAGCTGCTAACCGAGTGCTGCGCATTGATTGGTGGATCGTCTTCGAGACGGCTATTGAAATGGTGTAAAGTGGTCTAAATCAGCGATATTCAAAGCTCCATAACTCAGTCAGTTTTATTTGCAGAAGAGTGAGACTTTTTTTTTGTTTAAAATGTTAGAATGTGAAGAATATGTTACTAAATATGTCTGATAGGACCGGGGGACCGTATAAAAAGTTAGAATTCGTAACTTTTTCATGAATATATTTATTCAGTCAAAAAACATATAATTCTTCTCTTCATTTAAAGCATTTTTTCCAATTGGAACTTTATGTCTATCCGTAACGGCTTAGAAATTAGCTATTGATCACGATAAGTATGGACACCCTACAAGGATCTAGATCAGCGTTCCCAAAACTATTTTTTCCCGTACCTCTTGAAGTGTCTTCTTATTTTTGAGAACCTCCTTCTGCACCTCCCTTTACCATCCCTCAGCACATAAAAGCTTTTGCTAATAATGTTAAAGACTTAGGTTAGCTTAAAAGCCAAACGACTCGAATGAACTGAATAACATTTGTGAGATTTGTTTTTGATTTTACATTTTATTCCATTTTTTGTAATTCTAGATTGACCCAATGTTCACAATGCGATCATAAAACGTTTAATAAAATGGCTGCAAATATTCAAAGTTCAAGCGACATTGTTAAATTTAAAAAAAAAAAAACTTCAACAACACATAATCTCCAAATTCAATCTGCACCTAATATTTAATCCATGGAATAACAAGGATAAAACATGTTTTATTTCGACAGATATGCAACAATTACTTATTTTTTCCCCACCTAAGGCTATGGTCTGGGTGAAAATATTTCATAGGTAACGTGATTAATTGCATCATGTTTTTCTTCTTGACAAAAAGAAACTTCTTTTGTATATAAATGTGGTGCCAGACTAACGGCAGCTCCCTTCATTCCCGCCAATTGAGTGGCGCCTCTAGCGGATCTGACCAGAATTCGTCAGTAGACGCGATGTTGGAAAATGACGCTTACTCCAACAGACGATTATAACGACGAGAATATGTGTAACCCTGCAGCTACAATTTCTTTGTGTTGATCTTCTGTAAATAGTTAATTATTTCCTCTTAACTAGTCATCTAACTGTTATTTTAAATCATCATTAAATATTTAAATGGAAAGAAGTTGTGTTTAGTCGTCCATCCCATCACCCACATAAATTAATTACTAAAAGTACAATATAAATTTGTTTTCTTCAATCTTGTTTGGATATGATTTTATTTTTTAATAACAAACTGATGAGCAAAAACCTCTCGACGACTAGCGCCAGTACGGTTTTCCCCAAAAATGCTTATTATTAGAAGAAAGTAATAGTTTTTGCGTCCTTCCTTTTCCTTCTTTTCAACTTTTGACCCACATCGAAGTCATATTCTATGTTAAAAATTCGAAGTAAGTCAAATAAAATTAGATAATTGAGACTCTATAGTATTGTCAAATCATCTGTGGCTGAGTGTACGTACTTCAAGCTGACGTCAAAGCGAGTCATGATATCGCCGTGTTTACACTATTTGACGAAAGGACAGGTGGTCAAAACTTGAATGATCACAAAGTATTCGAAGTCGTTAAAACATGTTATTAGAGAACATCGTTTTTCTTTTTTTCTAAATAGATATTTGTTATTGTGTTTTTACTTTGGCACTAACCGAGATACCCGGAATTTCTCGTAGTGAAAATGTTTTCGTGTTTAATGTTTAAAAATATATATGTAATGCTTCTAATGTAAAAAATGCTTTTATATAAAATATTATAATATACAAAATCCTTTTATCGTCTAGAACTTTTACGAATATCAGTTGCAGAAAGTGACTTTTAAATATCACAGCTTTTTGAAAAATTAGTCTGTACCAAATGAATTTTAAAAGCTGCCGAAAGCTAATTTTTTTATAGTTATTGATAATTTTTATAAAATGATACAAAATTTGAACAAATATTGCGAGAGGAAATTCGAAGGCTAATAAATAAAATGTGATGATTGAAAATATCTATAATACTTTCTTTTTATAGGAATGGCAGCACTAAAAATAGGTTCATCTTTTCTACGGATGATTTTTCTTTTTTGTTTAACTGGGGTAATATAGAACTTCCGCTATACAGACCGACTTCCGGTGTAAGGCTTCGTCAATGGGAATCTTCAAAACTTCAACGCTCTGTTTGAGGATGTTCATTAATGTTTAAAGTAGAGCTTAATAGTAGTAGTTATAGTTTAATGTTATTAACTATAACTACTACTACTAAGCTCTTAAGGATACTTTGAAAATATTAAATTTAATGTTCTTATTGCTGTAGCTCTCAATGTTTACTTAAAATAAGAGCCTCATTAAGTAGCTGCCATAATTGTTCGTTGTCACTCTTTTTGGCGATTCTAAGACTTCTTTGGAGGCTTAAATTTTAACCAAACGATTCAGATAATCACTGGCTGTTATAGTTTTAGCCAAATGATTTAGCTAATACAATCATTCCATTTGGAATTTAGCCGTTTTAAATAAAAAGAACTCAAAGAACACATAAATAAACTCTTTGTGAACTAGAGAAAGAACTGATTCAAAGATGGCGTTTGATATAATACAAACGGATTTGGCGATTGCTTAAATCGGAGGGTTACCGGAAAACAGTCTGTGAATCCAAAATAAGCAAAACAGGAAAATCGTCCATACATAGAAACGTAGTTTGTAATTAATAAACAAATAACTGCAGTAAATCACCGTTTATACGTTTCTCATTTATACGTCGTTTCATCAAAGTCCCGATTCATAATAATGATAAAGTGCTTTGATTATACGACGTTTTCCCCGTTCTAAAATGTGAAAATTTCCCCCTTTCTAGTACGTGAACTGTGACAAAGACATCGTGGCTTCGAAATTATTCACAATTGATGAATTAATAGAAGACAAATTGTCTGATGATAATTTAAGAGATGATGAAGAAGTTATTCCGCCTCTTTTTTAAAAGGCACAATGGACTCCAAAGAAAAACTTCGAACTCATTTCTTTTGCCAAAGGAATAGTGAAAAAAACATTCAATGAATTTAATTCGATTCATAATGCTGTACTTAATATTCAAATATAAATCAGCACGTCAGACGAGGTTAAAGTTTTCTTAATTAAACGCCTACCTGCATGCTCCTAAATTGTATGATATGTATAATAATATATCAAAATATGCAATAAAGATACGATTTTTCTTACTTTTATGATAAATATTTAATTTTAAAATCTCATTATTGTTTTCAATACTATGTTGTAATATACTAGTCCTATCTTTAAAAGTATTACTTTTGAATGAATTTGTATTAGTAGTATTAAATTTGTAATAATCAGATCTGTTTATCAAAATTTCGAATATACATCTTTTTATTTATACGTAGTTTTAGTCAATCCCTTCAAAGACGTATAAACATTGCTTTAATGTATTTAATTCATTATCACAAAGCCTTCATCAAATCTTTCTCAAATCTTAATAATACAGTCGAACCTCTATTTAACGAACCTCTATTTTGCGAATTTCTCTATTTTGCGAACTTTTTCTTGGAACCAAGAACATTTTGCGAATTTCTTCGTAAAATAACCTCCAAATAGAGAAGCGCATTCTCTATTTAACGAACTTTTTCTTGTGATCCAATACATTTTTTCCCGCTATTTCTCAAAATATTTCTAAACATTTCAAACTTATTCTTTCTTTTAACACATTTTATGGTGATCAATGACCTTGAAGCTCGAAAGTGTCAAAGCGAAAGTGCTTGAGCATCAAATAAAAAAATTCTTCATGAAGTGGATAAAGGCGTGAAAAAAAGGATATTGCTTTAAAATTTGGTATTCTTCCGAACAGCTTATCAACCATAATAAAAAAATTGTGATAAGATTCAAAATTATGATTCACCGAATTCTTGTTCAAAACGTTTAAAAGCATGTGTCAATGAAGATGTGGATGAGGCAGTTTTGAAGTGGACAGTGTGAAAAATAAAAAAAATACAGCAATGAATTGCGATGAAGACTAAGATGATGAAGATGGAAATTATCATGATGCAGAAATCAACAAGCCTTCGTATGATGAAATGCTAAAATTCATTAATTTTAATATAAAATTATTTTTTTTAAATTGAAAATACAATGTATTCCCGGATACTGTTTTGTTTTATTCTTGTTTTCCTTGCAGATTTCTTTTGATGGGTAAAATATATAAAACAGATATTAATTTACAAAATAAAAGTGTGATTAATTATTTTTTTTAATAATATTTTTTTATGAATTTAAAATTGGTTTTGTGTGGTTTAAAGTATTTTAAAAGGTGAATCTCTATTTAAATCTCTATACGAATTTTCCATATAACGAACTTTTTTTCAGGATTTAACGACTTCGTTAAATAGAGGTCCGACTGTATAATCTTGATAAGTGTTAGTGAGCAAAATGTGAAGTAAATCTATTGAGTAGTTTGTATTTCTGTAGCGTATAAACTATTTACGAATTTCACTCTTATTTATACAGATAGCAGAAAAAAATACAGTTAACACAAATCCTCTTTTTGCATTCCAAGTTAATTGAACGCTAAGCAGATTTCCCTCATTATTTTTCACAACTACCTGATTTTAAAAAGATTTACTCTTTCCTCAGTATTTTAATCATAAAAAATATACCCTTGTTTATTTAGCTGAAAAGGAATGCCTCGAGATTTAATAATTGTTTCGGAGTATAAAAATTAATTACTGTTACTCTGTTTTATTAATTAATAACAATATTTTTCTTCGTGTTTCAACACATAAAGATACTTAATCTTTGACCTTTAATTATTTCCCCCATGCCTTTTAAGATTTATTTTTCTTTCCTCGCAACGCTAAGACATCGTTAATGCATGAGAATCTTTCCTTATTTCTCTTCTTTAAAAAATTTGCTGCGTACACGCAATGGTTTTCTCATTAAATATTTCGATTCAGAAAACAACTCGAGGTTGTTTCACAATTTTTGCATATAAAGCGGTTTTGCGTATGAAATGTTAGTTTTATAAATATCTATGGCAGAAAGCGATGTTTTACGTCATTAGTTGAGACATAACATGAAGAGTACGTCATGACTCGAAGCAAAACAACTGATAAATTTTAATAACAGTCATTCATGAATTCTCAGACTATTGTATTTACTCAAAGTAATCCATGATAGTTGTGATTTAAAACACAAAATAAAACACCAGTAAATATATTGCATAATAATAAAAATAAAAAATAGGGACGAAATATTTTTATTTTTAACAAATTTTAATACTTGGGAAAATACAAATAGCTGACAGAACGAGTTAAGATTTAGACATTTTTTCGAATTTCTCCCGAAAGGCTGAATGGATTTTCTTTAACTTCGACCATGTACTAAAGAAGAGGCTTCAACTCACATTTTACAGTGAAGATTCGGTCACGGGGGCATTTAGCGACCCGACCAGAATTTCTTTCATAACTTCAAAGCCAGATATATAAAGCCAGGGCAGCTTATATAAAAATTCCAGTTGAAAACCGTTAAGATATCGGCATTTCAGCGAGGTGAATTTCAGTTGCTCTCTAAGAAAAGTTAAATGATGAGGATATTTCCGCAAATTGATATATTTTAAACTTGAGACTTCGAACAGTAATATTGAATTTTATAAAAATTGAATACCCTGAATACCCATGTATACTTACAAATGTAGAATTGAAGCCTAGCCCCCATGTGATATGAAAGCAGATGAAACACACATTTTTGCTATTTTAAACGTTTGATAGGTCAGGACGTACACTTAGACGTCACAAGCATTTAAATTGAAAGATAAAATGAAAGAATTAGGAAGGCGGTTGCTGCCATTTGCATCAAATTAGGTAAATTAATTATCACAGCAGTTCTGAGAAGCATTCTCCATCACGCAATCGATCAAAGTCTGTTACAAGCAAGAGAGAGTCATGTGACGTGACGTCAGTTGGTAGTTTGTTGCCAAACGATGGTTCTAAACTGCAGCTCCACACGGCAATCTTGACGGTGTGTGGACGGGATACCACATAAATTAAACACATAATTTAAATTGCAGTTCGTTGATAAGTGTTCGAAGCTTCAAGTTTAAAAAATATCAATTTGCTCAAGAACGCTCATAATTTAGCTTCTCTTACAGTATGACTGAAATGCACCTCGCTACAATGCCGGTACCTTTCCGAATCTTAAAGGTTTTTAACTGTAATTTTTATATAAACCGCCCTATATATCTGACTTTGAAGTTATGAAATAAATTCTGATCGGGTCGCTAAATGGCCCCGTGACCGAATCTTCACTGTAAAATGTGAGTTCAAGCCTCTTCTTTAAATGGTCCAAGGAAAATCCATTCGGCCTTTCGAGAGATATTCGAAAAAAGGCGCAAATCCAAAAGTGTTCACATTATTCTATCACCCACCTGTGCGTGAACACATCCGGTTCCACAACACTGCTCAAAGTTCTGACCATTCACAGTTATGGACGCTTCATAGCGGTCGTGTAGAATTGGCGAACCCTTTCGAGAATACCCGGCATTTTGCGAATATTTGCAGTGACGATGGAGATTCTTGGAATGAATTCGGTATGTCCGCCATAGCAATATTCGCAAACTGCTGCATGTCCTCCGTACCGAGTCGGGACTTTAAAAACAATTTCTGAAATCTAACTACAGCACTGGTGAGCAGCGCCCTCTAGCTCATCCGATTGATGTTTCTGGCCAGACTTTCATCTGTGATTTTGTCTTCTGTTTTGTGTTTCCTACCTCCTCTAATAGTCTGTTCGTTGAATTTTGACTCACCGTGTATTCAGTGTATCTCACTTACCCTTTATTATTTTCCGCAAAAACTAAATAAGCAAATTGCGACTTTTCTCTTCTGTATATGATTTGATTATGATTCTTATCACCACAGATTTGGAAACTGCCCCCTTTCTAAATTCTATTCAATTTACTTAAATATAACCTCTTTTTTCATAATTTATCTGATATTTGAAAACGAGATACCGATCTAAGCTACCGAAAATTTGCCACGGGTTTTTAAAGGTCATAAATTTGCATAACAAATAATAAAACGTTACAAACAATAAATTCGTTACGAAATAAATTTTATTCATTTTCTCCTAACTTCATTATATTTGTTTATAACAAGAATATCAATGAGAAAGAATCAAACTATTTCACAGATTAACATTCTATTAACTAATAAGAGAGAGCTCCAATTTCGGCAAGCAATAGAGGTTTAGTTCTTTGAAAGAAGAAGAATTTTCTTCTTTCAAAATAGACAGAAGACTTCCGCTTTTAATAAAAGGCTGTTTAATGAAAAATTCCAATGTTCTGCGTGACAAGCTATTTGAAAGCAAATTCAGAGGTTGTTCAAGATAAAATTTCTCTCCACACATATTTCAATGTTATCAGCGATGAGAATATTTCTACTAAAGTTTTTACAGAGACTTTTCTTTTTTTAAATACAATTTCAGTCTTAGGATTTAAACTGTATTCAATTAGTTGTGAAATTTTTCACTACAAAAACATTGGATGAGCGTTGCCTTATTTTGAGACCAAAGGTAAAACTTCTTGGTAAAGCTAACTCAATTAATCGACCATGTTTGTCTCTCCCTATGTTTGGTCACGGAGTTTCAATATTTGACGACTCCTTTTTAGATCCAGTAGACAAGCGAGAATCTTGAAAATCCTGGAATATTCCGGATGGCACGTATAGTTAGTCAAATTTCGGGATTTTTTTCTTTCTGAAAACTGAAAAAACCATTGTTGGATTTTGCTAAATTTATTTTCGCTCATTATGAGTGCAGCAAGACTGATGGCAGCAAGAATGAAATTGGACATACAGGTAGTGGGGTTTTTGTTAAGCATGGTCGGGGGGGAGCTTCTCTTAAACAAAGAAATGCTGACTACTGCTCAGTTTACCACTCCGAAATGATCGCCATTGATATGGCTTTAGACTTTGTTCTGGAACATCAATTATTCGGACAGATATGGATTCTCTCGGACTGCCGAAGTGTTGTCCAATATCTTGATAATTGGAGAGATGTTAGTGACCGGAGGGGAATGGATTTCTTTATCAAACTCAAGACCCTGTGCAATTCTTGTGTTCTTCATCTACAATGGATACCATCACACGTAAATTTGAAATATAACGATATTGCTGATAGTCTTGCTAAAGAAGGTACTACCATGCCTCAGGCCAATGTAGAACCCTTGACCTATCTTTAGTTATACTCAAGAAGAAATATCCTTGTTAACATTTGTCGGAGGCATCCACCAGCTCATTCATGGTATCGTTGTGAAGGCCCGGGTGCTGCTATACGTTTTAAGGGGGATAGGAAAGACCAAACGGCTTTGGCTCGCTTATCATCCGGTCACTTAAAAACCCTCAGATTCTCTCGTGGTGATAAGAAGTTCAATATCTGCACAAAGTGCAACATGAATGAGGCCACTCCGCAACATCTGCTTGACTGTGTTGTCTTGGTGTATGATGACCTGCTTAAGCGACCGGATTTCGTGTTGGAGGTGATGAAGGCGAACGACCTCATGGATCTCATCTGATTCAGATCAGAAGAATTCGAAAGAAGAAGATGAAGATGAGTTCAGTGAGTATATCTTTATCAGTGTATCGTATTGGGCCAAACTCAGTTTGCTCCCACCTATCACGGATACGCACGCAGAAACCTATATCCTGTGTCATATATTTCTTAGAAGTAAATTATGTCTTCTTAACCTGCTTTCTTGTCCACATCCATTAATACGTCCCTGCACCTAATAATGTTTGTGGAAACAATTTATGAACAATATGACGGATCAGTATTTTCCACATACATTAATGTTGAACGCCAATTGATGCGGTGTCAGATGGGATATTACTGCACAATTTCGAAGTAATATTTTAAAAAATGCAAAAAGTTTTCTTATTTTTAAGTTCGGCACAGAAAAACTGTAAGGGAGAAAAAACACTGAATTCCTCTGCACACATTCACATTTTCAGCATGGCCACCGCTTTTTTAAAACACAGAATGCTTTATGCAAATGGTCCTTAATTTAAAGGCTGGCAAGCTGCGGAAGCTCTGAAAGTGGGGCGACAGCTCGGATGTGGTCTTTGTCATCTGACCATGGTTCATTATGATGAGGTCCATCCCTAAATGGCTCTTGTGTAGCGTCTAATCGGACATTAACATGGCATAACATAACAATAAGGGTAAAAAAAAGCTACTTTAAAAGGGCTACGTATAGCTCGAATGAAAAATGCTAGACCAGTGTTTCCCAATGTGGGCCCCACAGGGGGGCAATTCGAAAATGGATTCGTCCAGAGATTAAAAGCAACAGTCTACTGAGATTTAACTAGTATATATAAACTGTCAAATGGAAACGAAATATTTTTCATCAGAATCTACTCGCTGCATAATTTTCAAAAATATAACTAAAAAAGGTTTTAATCCCCGCAACCCTTTCAAAAAATATTAAATAAATAAAGAAAAAAGGTGATATTTCGAAAAATTGTTTCGTACTTCCATATCATTTAAGTTTCTTCAGGGAATAATTCGATTTTTGAATATTAAAAATTATGTATACGCTTCATAGGGGGCATAAGAATTTTAGAAATGCTTAGGTGGGGCACGGCACAAAAAAGTTTGGGAAACACTATGTTAGACCAACTTTCAATAATTTGAACAAGCGAAGACTTTTTATATATTTACCAGGGCAATGCAATTAAAATGCTGAAGACGGTTTCAGTATCGAAAACACGCGATAAGTTAAATCCACCCGCCGCCACTCTAAACTACCGAAGATCGTCAAGGCAACTTCACTTCCGGTTTAGCACCGCCGATTGTCTGCTAAAACATCACTGTGCTATGACAGTGCTACCCCTTTTTTACACTTTTCAAGGGACCAGACAGTGGCGTAGAAACAAGGGGGCAAAGGAGGCATAGATGCCCCGGGAGCCGGTCTTGGGGGACGCCGTGGAGATAAAAAAAAACTAGTGTGTTTATGTTTATGTCAGTTTTTAAATCAAATATGAAGATGGGTGCGAAATAATACCGCCATGACCCCGTCCCATTCACTTTTGCTATGCAATTGATGACGAGTGAGGGGCGGAAAAATCACATTACTCACGCAGCACCACTGGATGCTGACCAGAGTATGGATAGAAGAAGATACCTATTGAAACCTCCAAAGAAAGTGTCTTCTGCGTGCAGTGGCGTACTGACTAGGAGGCAACGGGGGACATGGAGAAAACAGAGGCCAGACTTGGAGGACAATGGTTTCAAAATACAAGTGCGTATTTATCACTTTTATAAGCTAAATATGATGAGGGGGACAAAAAACTATATTATGATCCGAGTGCCTCGTTTAACCTCCAATGTAAGTGCCTTTTGCGTGCAGTGGCGTACTGACTAGGGGGCAAGGAAGAAACGGAGGGCAGACTAAGAGGACAATAGTTGCAAAATACAAGTGCGTATTTATCACTTTTTATAAGCTAAATACGATGACGGGGACGAAAAAACTATATTATGATCCGGGTGCCTCGTTTAGATTGGACACCCTGTAGAATATAATGTGACATTGGTAAAATGTCGGGAAAGCTCCCCGCACGACTTCCTCGAACTTTTCGTGTACTTCAACGCAAGATGTGAATTATAATCTATGGTCTCAAATAGTTTTTCCTTCGTTATGTGCAGCTAAACGGTCTCGTTGGGAGTGCACGAAAAACGTGCAAATCGTGGTCAGACAAATCGTTGTCCTTCCGCTGACCACGATTTGATTTCATAAGTTAGATGTTTTTCATACTGAACTACGGCAGCTATTATCCGAAAAAAGAGACTTTTATTCTAAAATTATCTGATATTAAACGATATGCGCTTAGTTGCCTCACTAATTTTTTCACTAATTGCTATAATGTTTTGAAACTCGTTTTAATTGTTTTTCGTAATGCATTGCAGACAAATAAATGTATTATGACGTGATATCCGTCTTTTTTATGCACTTTTGTTTAACTTGACTTGCTTCATGTTTGTAAAGATGGAATTCACTCACTTTCTGATGTGTTGGAGTCTTGAACATTTGTGTATTCTCGATAGCAATATACTATTTCAATATTTTCAAAACTTAGTTTATGTTGATCAATCTGTTTAATTAAATTCTGATTCCACATCAGAGACGCTACCTGGTAGTGAATTTGAAAAAAGAAATGATTTCAAGATTCTACAATATTTGTAATAATGAATTCTGATCTAGATAAAAAAGGAGAAAGCAATTCAAATAAATGTATATTGTTCAGAATATTCAAAAATGAATTTAAAAAAACTTCAAAAAATCATTAATATTTTTTTCCGTCTTATTTTAGATATCGAAATGAAACTGATATCGCCTGAAAGAAGAAAGTCTTAAATATTAAAAAAGTTTGAACAGAATTAAAATCGCACTTTGGGGTTTTAAAACACTAAGGATCAAATTATATATATTTCTCTAACAGGGAACACTTTCATAGATCTCAAGCTGACTTAAATGTAAAATAGCTGCGTATTAATGTTTTAATTCATTATTATAAAGGTTAGAAAACAACAAATCCAACAAAATCGTTTTTTTGTTTAATTTTTTTGCCGATTAATTTATTAAAATTCATTAAGTCGCAGAACTCATTGAAATTTATCTCGGAAATTTTGCAATATCAGTTAGGTACTGGACAAAGTGCTGTCCACACGTTTAAAATACCAAAAACATAAAATGAATTCATCACTTCATAGCACTTTACTTTTATTTCCTTGGTATCCCGTCAAAATAGCCCTTGCCAAAATAGCCCCGACAAATAGCCAAGACGAAATAGCCCTGACAAACTAACCCAAATTAAAATACTGAATAACATTAAAAAACCTTATTTTATCGGGTCTGTTTTGTTGGGGCTATTTTGGCAAGGGCTATTTTGTCGGGACAAGTATTTCCTTATATTATATATCAGTTACGTTGAATTCTTTATTTAAACCTTGGCGATCATTCCTAAATGTTAATAAAAGCTTCCCAATTTTTTTAATACTTTATAAACGCATTTTCGCAGGAGGTTTTCCAATCTTCCACAATTTTTTTTTTTTCATACAAATCCCAAGAAAAACTGGTTTTTTATAGTTTGTTTTTTTCAGACAAATCCTAAAGCAAACTGGTTTCTTCACGGCTTGTATTTTATACAAATCCTAACGCAGACGAATTTTTTTTTTAATTGCTTTCTTTATTGACGCCTCGGGGGGGGGGGGGCGACTGCCTCCACTCGCAGCTCCCCCCACTTTTTGTGGAAAAAATTAAATTTTTTTCTTCCATTTCACTGACCAAACCAAAAATTATAAAAAAAAAAAAATAGTGAGTTTGATAGCTTTTTTGTAAATCATCTTAAATTTTTTCTCCTATACTCCGGGTACTTTTAGGTGTCTGAAGATGTTTTATCTCCTCCCCCACTTTTTGCCGAAAAAAAAATTTTTTTTTTTCCATTTTAGCTGCCTAAAACTAGGAATTATATATAAAAAAAAAACCAACAGTGCCCGGTAAAGGTAGCTATTTTTGTAACTAAATTCTTAAATTTTGTTGTCTACTCCCTATACTACGGGTACTTTTAGGTGTCTGAAGATGTTTTACCCCCTCCCACTTTTAGCTCCCCCTCCCACTCGCCGTCATAGTTCAGCAGGTGCTTTCTTCATTTCTCGAGATGAAACAGACGAGCTGGCATTACGTTCCTGTGCCGAGCTGTTCTGTCATCGCTCTCTCGCGATAACAGTGTCGCGGTGGAGGCATTTGCGGGTTATTTGCGTCCCGCTCGGAGGATTATCCTCGCATTAAAGTGACGTCCGTTCGGTGGCTGCTCGCGGGAAGAGAACCGAGATTAACTGCTTATCACTTCGGACGAGAAATGGAGGCTTTCCAAAACATTACGAATTTAATACTTTCACGGACAAAGCGTGGTAAAAGTTAAGTTTACGGCGCACAGCCGTTCCTCCCACTTAGGGTCGCCAAGAGCAAGATGGCTTGGCGATGTGAGAACATTTGTTTTGGGTGCGCAGTGAGCATTTTATTGTTGCCTTGTGTGGGAAAAAGAATATGGAGGCCTTTCCAGGAGGGTGCCATTTTTTTTTCTCTTGACCGAATCAGATAGGAAATAATTTTAGCCCGTCTTTTGATGGCAATTTTCATCTCTTTTTTGATTACGGATTGAAAAGAACTATGGAATGAATTGGGGATAATAACCTTTGTTGCTGAAAATCCCCCCAAAAAACCCAATCAAATCAAATAAAATCAAATTATTGGCTTGTGGATGCAATGCCTGCGGAATCTCAAATGAGTTCCGGACAAATTTTTTAAACAAAACAGAACAAGAAAACATCAGCGGCTTTGCTTTCATCAAAGCTGGAAAATATTAGCTTCACTTTTTCATTGAATGTTATGAAGTTAGGTTTCTTAAAAAAATTCCAAAACCGAGAATTTCAATTCAAAACGATAAATTTCGAACGAAGTTTTATTCAAATTCGAAGAAATCGGCCAACAAAATCGTGGATAGCACATACCTGACCAATAAAATCGGAACGCTGAAGCGCGAAATAAAAATATAACGGTTCCTGCGCGAACAAGACATAAATAGGAACATTCTTGCGCAACCAAAACAAATGTTCTGACGTCGCCAATCCGTCTTCTGCTTGTCGGCAAGGAATTGGCGAGCTAAAGCGGAGAGAAAGGGCTTTGCACCGTAAACTTTACTTTAACCCAAAGCGTCATATGCCGATCTACTTGCTGGCGAGCTAAAATGCGAAGTGGCGTAAGCCGCACATGTTTGTGCGCGAAATGCTATTCAAGCAGCTTAGGTGTCCCAGCAAATAACATAAAAGAGAATAACATAAGCTAGGTGTCCCAGCAAATAACATAAAAGAAAATAAC
>BGPR01031283.1:0-18135 GCA_013235015.1 Araneus ventricosus | reverse complement strand
TGATGTACTTCGTTCAGTTACGTATTGCTCTGTTTTGTGATGTTTAATAAAAAAGATGTTATATGTTGTAAAGTCTTTATTTAATTGGGTTGCTTTATTTTATCAGAACCAGTAATGGGCCATGGCCCACGTCTGACTCACTAATGGCCCACTACTGGTATACTAATGGAACATTCTGACCAATTGTAAACGGTAAATGTTACATAGTACTGTTGAGAAAGACGATATTCTGCAGAATTAGTTGGGCTCTGTAACGAGGGCAGACAATAACCTCGCATTGCTGGACCATTGAAAAAATATTTATCACCATTTAAAAGAAGGGCTCTTTTCTGTGCAGAGGCAGATAAAAAAGAAAAAGACATTCAAAGCATAAAATATCAAGATTTAATATCATAATATCCCCAAACGGAAATTAAAAGAATGAAAGATCAATAATTAGCATATACCTTTAATAAAAAATTGGCTGTTGAGAAAAATGCAAATCTCTGTATGACTAGAATCTACAAATGCAAGGAATTTCACTTATATCAAATGTATATCAAGCCATTTTTATTACATTTTTATAGTGTATAATGTTAATGCATTGTTATTATTACTATATATAATGATTTTATTCTTTTTTCTTTGGCACAATTGACAATTCTGGGTGGCCCACTTTTGGTATGCCCAGTACTGGTACATCAAAAGTTTGCTATGCCCACTTCTGGTGCATAGGAGTGATCTAAGTTTTTAATTTTTAAAAAATTATATTACAATTAATTTGATATTTCAGATGATTATTATTTTAGATAAAAGTTTGAACAACCATAAAAAAATATAGATTAGTGAAACTTCTCAAAAGTTTAGATGATAATTGAGGAAATACCCTTAAGTGGCCCACTACTGGAGCATTTACCTTAGATGCTTATGTTGCTTTTACAATTCTGTTATGATTGTTTCTTATTTGTTATATATATATAACGTATCCGTGGGTGTAGTCGTAGAAAATAAACAGGCCAAGCAAATAACTACCTCTTATTTTATTATCAATAGGAGAGTGGTGGTTATACGTCCATCTCTGTTTTGGTTACAAGCGAAAGTGTACAGAAAAATTCCTGTATTCTCTCGGATAAGAGAATAATATATGAACACGTGATCAAAGTGAAGGGAATATTGGGTATTTTTAATAAGTTACGTAGGTGTTTCAGGGAAAAAAGTCTGGTGCCAAAGAGACGCCGTCATGATTTTCTGTCGGCACGTGAAAGCGATTAAGTATTCTTTTAGTAATAAATATGACAAAATGAGAGATTTAATACACCTCCAGCGCGGGAAAAGAACGAAACTGGAGTTTTAGAAAAGCGATTTTGGAATACATTAAGATTTTAAAATATATAATATTAGAATTTGGAATAAAATTAAATGAGATTATTACATATATATATATAATTCCTAGTTTTATGCAACTAAAATGAAATAAAAATTTAATTTTTTCTGAAAAAGGTGGGGGTGTGCTCCCCCCTCCGAGTTGCCGCCACTACAGGACTGACTTGAAATTAAACAGCTTGGTAGTCACCGTCAAATTTTTCAGAATGCTCATTGACACTATTTAATTTCTCAAGATAGCAATAGTTTATACCATCGTTTCATATATTAATCTAATGATGAAGTCTCTGCTCATATATCGCAATTCAGCCAAATATGAGACACCCTATTATTTAAAATGTATAAAATTATATCTCTAAACTTTCTATCAAATTATCTTAACAGTAACAGAAGACAACCAGTAACAATACTTTCAAGGGAGGAATCAACAAGTCTTGCCATTTAAAAAAGCAATTCTTAATGCAGAAATTTATTCTTAAATTATACATTAATTGTCTGTTTTCTAGATTTGCATATGTATGAATGTTAGAAATATTTAGATATACAGGAATTTCTCGTACCTTTTATGAACATTAATTGGGCGCAATTCTGCAATCAAGAACCAACTACAATTTTATGGATTTCGGATTCACTATAATTCAGACTATTTATAATGCAATTGTTAATTTAGGAATAATGCTTTAATTTAAGGAAAATACAGCATTAGAATTTTTCTCTGCAAAAACAATTCTATCTCAAAATGCCGTTTCGTAGTCGGTTCTCGGCATAATTGCGTCCAATTATGATCTCAGTTTGTGCCATTTAGTCACTGACAAGCCACAGTAGACTAATATGTATCCGTTCTATTCTGCAGCTGGCATCATTTATACTAAAAACACAAAATACGAGTCTGGTCATTCCCTGCCGAGCGTCGACTCGATAGCCCACGCGGGTGCGTCCTGGCCCCGAACATCCTCCTCCAAAGTGCCACAGAAGTCTCAGGTGGACGCCTCTCCTCCGAACGCGACATCCACGGCAGCGCACGAAGAGCTCGAAACAGTCACTCGGGCGCCTTCTACAGTCAGTTTAATAGTTCCTCTGCTGAATGATTCGTCACATTCGCAAACTATAGGTAAGAGGCACGAAAAAATTAATTTAGCTCTTAAAAAACAGCACTAAAGACCAGCACAATAATAGTTTGGTTTAAATAAATGTAATAAAGTCTTAGAACTTACATTACCACAACTTGGTAGATATGTCAGGTATCATAAGCGCAAAATAGCAGAGCAAAATTGAATGACCAAAATAGCACTAAATACAATTTTAAATACCCACACCAGCCTTATAAAATGTCCCTGAATATTATGCACTCGCATCCATCCTTGTACTGTCTGTTCTCAGCTATAGAAATCCTCCGCGCTTTTGCGCATGCGCCATTCAGCTTTGATTTCACCAAAATAGGGGTGAAATGAAAGATGGAGGAGAAGATGTCTACTTTTTATTGTGCAATATATGGAAACATTAAACAACTTTTGAATTAAAACAAAATAGTTCGATTCAGAAAGAAAATGAATGAATATCAGCATCGGAAATGAATAGTTAAAAGAAAAACGCATCCAACAAAGAACTCTGGAAAAGCGCTCTTCTTACACATTACTTATCAACCTTCTGTGGAGTAAAATCGTCCAAAAGTGATAGGAGCAGCTTTCTGAAACGGACGGTACATGATTGTAAGTTGGTGGTTCCCAAACTTTTTTGATTCTCGGCGTCCTTTGTAAAACCCCTACAAGTACTTTTTGCAAAATAGTCGCTAATTTTTGTGTATGTTAGGCAATAAATAAAATTATGAAAATTAATAATATCTTGCAGCTCTCCGGTAAGGAAAGCGAGCCGCCACAGAGTGCCGAGGCATACACTTTGGGAAAAATTAGCATGATCCACTAATAATAATACATTAGATTTTCCAAAGTTCTGTTTTTAATATGAATTCTCTTTCGTTATTTCACTGTCTGAAACCTTTTTTTAGATTTATTATTATTATAAGAAATTATTAACTAACTTCGAATGGGGCACTTTGCATAAGAAGTAAAATATAGGTATAGTATGGAACTAGGCATGTATGCTACGTATACTGACTAGTGTCATGTTCAAATATTGCTAAGATCGATTTTGGAAATCTGTATAGTGACTAAAATCAAGGTTTGCAATTGCTTATAATGAAAACAGGAATATATAAAATCATTCTTGTTCTCATAATTGACTTCATAAAAGAAGTTTCTTTAAAATTTGTGAACTCAATTGTCATACATAATACTATATACAGTAGATATTCCAAGATTGGATGTATTCAGCTACCAAATATTTAAGTAGCTTAATTATTAAAATAATATACACTAATTAAAAATGAAAAATATATTTTCCCATTTTGTTTTCACTTGTGCTGCAGTATACAATAACTTCTACAATTAAAGCCTTGATACCAGCCAGGGGTGGTGTCAGTGGAAGGATCGTGCCCCCTGTCGTGGAAAATTTTTGTACCTCGTTCATGCTCGTATTCAACTAGTAGATAAAGGTCTGGCGAAAATTTTAGGCCAATTTCATTACACTCCCCTCCCCCCCCATACAGCAAGTCGTGCCCCCCCCATCAGGCAGACACTAGCACCACTCCTGCTTGATACCTTCTGCTCTAAATTGCAATGCATAGCCCAGAACTAAAAATTAGTTAATTTACGGTTTTCAATTAGTTTAATGTACTTGTGTATATGTAACAACTGAAAAATGCAAAGTTCCAATACAAGGTATATGAATCTGGTTGTGATACCATGCACTCAGAGATTGGTATTTAAATAATACTTTTACATGCACTTTTCTGTGAACTTTGTTCATTTTAACAAAAATATTCATTTATACTTTTATGTTTTCTTTGGTAGTGCCAAATGCTTTAGTTGGAGAATTTACAATAATTGACGAAAATTTTACCTACGACTTGAATGACAATACTTCACGAGGATACATGGTTTTAGCAAATAATTTAGAAACAGAAGTGAGTATAATATGTCTATATAAGATGAAAACAGTAACTTGTTTTCTTTTGCATGTTATGATTAGATTTTAAAGGGACATAAATAATATTTGATAATTTTAAAACATAATGATTTTCCGTCCTTCTTTTAAAGCTTCGAAGGATATTTAGAGAAAATGGAGCTAGATTTGATACTATCAAGATTCTAAGCTTTAGGTAGGTTACTTTATTTTGATATAATTAATTGCTGGAATTATAGTTTGATTTTTAAGATTGTACTATTGAGAAAGGCAGCTAAGCGCCTTAAAACAGCAGATATTTTAAGTAACTATCACTTGTCATAAATGTAAAATAATATATAATGATATTCTATTAGTGATATTTTGTATCAATAAAATATTTTTTTTCTTTTCATTAAATGGTGTTTATTGAAGAATTCTGCCCCTCCCCAGTTAATCGTGCTATAAATTCTTGTAACCCTTCTCCTCTCATGGCTGCAGTTGTTGAAAACTAAAAGATTTGTAACAGATAGCTACATGAAGAACTTAGTAATGCTCTCTGTAAATAAATAATACCATCTATATTGAAAATTTTCAAAATTTAAAGTTATATGCCATCAATATGTCATTTTTATGATATTAATATTTAGTTGTTTTTAAAATTCTGGATGTAAAGATTCACTGCATTTCTAAATTGAATGCACAAAATAGCCATTGATGAGCATCACCTGATTGCATTTGTTTTTAAAATTCTGGATGTAAAGATTCACTGCATTTCTAAATTGAATGCACAAAACAGCCATTGATGAGCATCACCTGATGGTATCTAATTTGACCTGTGGGTTTTAGAACAGTTGGAAATCACTTTCATTATTCATAAATATTGCTATTTTGTCTAAAGGGAGATGATATATTGTATTAAAAATTGCAGTATATTTCTATGATGGAAATATACTTCTCTTTGTCCTTTTACTTCTAAAAATATTTAATAACAGTCGGGTTGAAATCTAGAAGTTGGTACACACTCTTAAAACGCTGCCAAATCGCCAAAACAAGACGTTGATCGCTGCATATCATTGGAGCCAAGTCGCCAAAGCTATATGCAGGTATTACCTGTATTAGCTTTGGCGACTTGGTGCCATTTTAAGAGTGTGTACCAACTTCTAGATTTCAACCAACTGTCGCTACAATATAAGATTATGTGATTTTCATTTCCTACTTGTGTATGTGTGTGCAAAGAGCCCTATATTTTATTTACTAAACTCATCTAGCGATTTAGAATTTTGCTGATCTACAAATTATTTGTAATGGTTGTAATTTCATTTTTGATTTAATTGTATTATTTTCAGGCCTGGCCTAATTTGACCTGTGGGTTTTAGAACAGTTGGAAATCACTTTCATTATTCATAAATATTGCTATTTTGTCTAAAGGGAGATGCTATATTGTATTAAAGATCACAGTATACTTCTATGATGGAAATATACTTCTCTTTGTCCTTTAACTTCTAAAAATATTTAATAACAGCCGCTACAATATAAGATTATGTAATTTTCATTTCAAACTACTTGTGTATGCGTGTGCAAACAGCCCAATATTTTATTTACTAAACCCATCTGGCGATTTAGAATTTTGCTTATCTACAAATTATTTGTAATGGTTGTAATTTCATTTTTGATTTAATTGTATTTTTTCAGGCCTGGCCTAATTTGACCTGTGGGTTTCAGAACAGTTGGAAATCACTTTCATTATTCATAAATATTGCTATTTTGTCTAAAGGGAGATGATATATTGTATTAAAGATCGCAGTCTATTTCTATGATGGAAATATACTTCTCTTTGTCCTTTTACTTCTAAAAATATTTAATAACAGTCACTACAATATAAGATTATGTGATTTTCATTTCAAACTACTTGTGTATGTGTGTGCAAACAGCCCAATATTTTATTTACTAAACCCATCTGGCAATTTAGAATTTTGCTTATCTGCAAATTATTTGTAATGGTTGTAATTTCTTTTTTGATTTAATTGTATTATTTTCAGGCCTGGTAGCATCAAAGTAAAATTTGTTGTGATATGGAATTCTGACCAAGGCATCATTAGATCAGATAGAGCCAGTGAGATATTAGCAGCAGACTTAAGGCAGAAAAATAATTCATTTTACAATTTTATCAAAGTTGATATTAACAGTATACACTTTTTAGGTAAGCATTCTTTTCTGATGTAGATAAAAGAATAATTTTTCTAAAAGGTCTTTTGAATTAAATTGCTTTCAAATAAAATTCTATTGTATAAAGTATGAGATATCTGTCATAATTTTAAATATTCAATTTGAATTTGTATGCAAATTTATATGTATGATATTATTTTCAGATGTCTTTGATGAATGTCGTATACAAAAAGGTGGCTGCTCATTCGATTGTTTATGGAATTACGATACTCTAACCAAAACATGCACTTGTCCAAAAAATAATTATTTATTACCTGATGGAAAATTCTGTGCTCCAACACTAGAAACAAGTAGGCTAACACAATTATTTTTGAGTTATTGATTCATGACTTTGATTGATACCTTTTTCTTTGGAGACAAATAATTTCATATAAAGCATTAATAAATGATCACAAATTATTTTGTATTAATTAATTTTAAAAATTTGTCATGTATTTTATTCCAGTAACAGGCATAAGATTCTTCCGCAGATCCTCAGTTTTCCACTTTTTGTCTTTGTCCGCTTCTAGTTTTCATCATTGGCTTGTTCATGCATTTTATTAAATAATTTACCATTTTTCTATTTCAAGCTCTTTTCTCATTTTTTTGCATTCTCATGCCTGCAGTACCTAAAATTCTTTCAGACTGTGGTGTAATTTATTTTGATGGGGAGTTTAATTTGTGTTTATTTATTGAATTTTTTTCTTTACATATTTCTTACATTTTAAAGGTTTGCTTAATTACAATCCTAAGTTTCAATTGAACCTTCTTTTACATTTTTAATATATCTTTTCTGTATTTTATATATACAGGGTGTTTAAAAAATATCTGGCAAAAATAAAAGGATAGGTCAGGCATAGAGAAACAAATCATTTTCGCAATAGAACATGGAGTCGGAAATGCAAACCAGACTCGCTACCAGTGCCAGTGAATCAAATGAAAGAAACAGGAATACCAGATGAAATGTATAACACAGATTGAGTGGAATACAAATTTACAATAGCGCATTAATCCAGTTGCATGAATGACAATATTACAAATCTTATGCAGCATGACAGACACGATAATGGATGCAGTATCAATAGAATAAAACTTTGGAGTACTTAAGGAGTGTCGGAGTAGAATAAGTAAGTGTTCAAAGGACTTGTCGTCTGAGGCAATACATGCTTCACATGTTATTCATGCAACTGGGTTGTCGTGCTATTGTATATTTGTATTTCATTCATTTTGTATTGCACATTTCATTTAGTGTATCCTTTTCTTTTGCTTAATTCACTGGCAAAAAGCCCCCTGTAGCAAATCCCCTTTACATTTCCTACCCCATATTCTATTGCGAAAATGGCTCATTTCTATATTCCTGACCAACCCTTTCATTTTTGCCAGATATTTTTGAAACACCCTGTATATGTGTGTGTATGTTACTAACTGTTATGTTTTAACTAAAATCAATAATGAATATTTTACATCTGTAGGTTCCACTTCTACTACTACTACTACTACTGTTCCATCTTCATCCCAAGGGTTCCAATTTTTTAGTTCTGAAATATATCCAGTAACAGAGCCAGCAACTACAATGAGTCCATCTCAATCCACATCAACTTTAAATCCTATTCCAGAAGTAACTACAACCAACAAACCTATCACCACATTGTTTAATCCTCCAGAGGAAAAGTTTTCTTCAACAGAAAAATCTTACCGAGGAATTTTTGAAACACAGGAACTAACTACTACTGAAATGCCACAAACTGTTTCATCTGTTACTTCACCTGAAAGTATGGGTGATTTAACTACCACTGAAAAATATGTAGGTTCTAATCGTGAAACTGAAAAGGGTACAGAAACTACTCATGAGGTTCCTTTTGTTGTTGAGACAACTACTATATCTTCCACAGAACATACAGAAAGTACAGATGTTACAAAATTTGTAACAGAAGCTCCCATTTCTTACTCTACTTCTGATAAATTTACCACTGGAATGGAGTTCAGACCTTTCATACCAGAAAAGAATGAATCAACTTTCAGTTTTGAAGACATGACTGTCCCAACAGAAGTACCTGTATCAATAACAACAGAAGAAAGTAGAGAAACAAAAGAACCTGTTACTGAATTTCCTTTTGGAAGAGCTCAAAATGATTCAACTCTGAAATTCCACATAGCTGAGCCTACAACAGAAGTGTATACTTTTGATTCTAAAGTTGACTACACAACTGAACTTCCTGTAGAGGAGGAAACTACCACTCAGTCTGTACCCACTACTTTGAGTGATACAGAAGCTACAGAAACAATACAAGAATCAACTTATCCATCAACTTACAATCCTGCCGAGAGCAGTTTGTCAACTTTCAATCCAGTTGCTTATAATCCATCAACTTATAACCCTGCAGTTAGCAGTCCATCTACATTTAACCCAACTACCTATTACCCAACCACTTATAATCCAACAACTTATAATCCAACAGCTTATAATCCATTAACATACAATCCAACAGTGTACAATCCTCAAACTTACAAGCCAACAACTTATAATCCATCCACTTATAATCCAACAACATATAATCCTACAGCATACAACCCATCCACTTATAATCCAACAACTTATAATCCTACAGCATATAACCCATCCACTTATAATCCATCAACTTACAATCCAACTTCTTATTACCCATCAACTTACAACCCAACAGTCTATAATCCGTCTACTTATAATCCAACAGTTTATAACCCGGAAAGAACGAACCCTACAACTTATGGTGAAGAAAAGGCTACTGAATATGGAGCAGAAACTACATCAATGGACACATTCAAAATGGAATCGGATACTACTGTGACTCCTGTTGCAACATATCCAGAGGGCTCATTGACTGAAGATGAAACACAACCTACCACTTTGAATGATAATGCATGGAAATCTCAAACTGATTCTGTGACTGTGAACGAGACAGCTGGTTATGAAAAAACACCATTTTATGATGAAAATTCACAAAGTTATCCTACAACTTTCCCAGACCTTGCTTCTAATGAAACTGAAATAGAAGAATTTAATGCAACTGAAGAAATCAGTATGGAAACCACTACTCCATTTTTCATTCCTTTTTTCAATCGAACTACAGGAGTAAGATTGGATAATTTCACAGACGTTTATCATAATTCTTCTTATTTTGAAGAGCATGATTATTTCAAAACTGATATGACTAAAAGTGAAACAAACACCGAGACAAATCCTCAGCCCTCACTAAATTTAACCTCTGAGTTTGTTACTATGTCTAGTCCTATAGCAGAGCAAACTACATCTGCTATGAATATATTTACAGATGAATTAGCCACTTCAAATTTAGGGGCCACCAACATACCTGAAGAACTGACAACATTGAATGATCACACTGCCAATTTTTCTAGTAATTGGAGTTCAACAGAAACTGTAATGATGAATAAAGAAACCACAAATTTTACAGGAGAATCTACACCTGGTCTCATGACAGAATTTTCAACACTGCCTAGTATTGCAGTCGAAACAGATGCTAATTTTTCAACGGATGCAATACTGAGTGTGAATGTCACCTCTGTAGATTTAACTTCAGAAAGTGAAATCACAACTACAACTTATAACATTAGTACAGTAATACCAAAAATTACTGTTACTGTTCCAGGATTTACTGAAACAGAAATAACTGAAACACAATTTCCAAACACACAAGACATAGTTACTTCTCCAGATTACGTTACTGATGAAACAACAATGCCTTACACAACAGACATTTTTACCACCAAAACTGATACCACTGGTACAGAGCCATCATCTGTTCATAGTATCTTAAATGTAAGTGTCGATCAGTCAGTATCAACAGCTAAATTTGATAATGTTGAAACAACAACATATTCCCACCTATCTGGTGAAACAACTACTATGAGCACATTGGATACCTTTGAAACTACAACTGAACCAGTAACCACTCCTGTTCCTGTCTCAAAACCTAAGACAGATAATCCCTTTCCTATTGAAAGGAACTTGACGTATGTAACTGCAATAGTAGATGGAGGTGATTTCAAAAAGATTGTGAATTTATCCATTGTCCCTGTAGTAGCTAGTTCTCACAACTTAACAAGAACAACAATGATGCCAAGTGTTTCTAGAACTGAAAGTACAACAACCAGAATAGTTAGTCCAGAAAGCTCTGACACAACCTATCAAGGTGCCGAAATTGGAACTACAGCCCCTACTCCAACAAAAGAATCATCTTCAATTACAAATAAATTTGATGAAATAGCTGACCTGACATCTATAGCTACATCGGAATCAGACTCAAATGCCACTATTACGAGCATAAAATTTCTCAATGAGGAATTAAAGACAACTACAAGAGATTTTAATGTGGACACTGTTTTAACAACTCCATCTTCAAATGAATTTAATACTCAGAGTGAGTTGCCAAAAGAAAAACCAACTGGAACCATTATAACTGAGTTGGAAACTACTACTATTGCTCCAGAATTTGTTAGTGCTTCCACCGTTCCAAATGCTTCAGTATCAGAACCCGTGAAATCACTTACGGATGGCACATTGGCTACAAATACGAATTCTTTTACAGAAACTAGTCAGACAACACGTTATACTGAAACGCCATTTTCTTACAAAAATTTTGAAGATGGCAGCAATAAAGAAGCCACCCAAACCACTATGGGATTTGATGAATCTCCAGTAACCACTGTTGTGACTTTTAATAATGAAACAAAAGATCTGAATTTCACTGAAAGAGTAGAAGAAACAACAACACCTATGCCTGCCAGTAACCTGAATCCTGATGAAACAGAAATCCCAAATGAATCAGAAGTTACTACTGTGGCACCTTATATAATTGATAATTCAACAGCTCCCACAACTGTAGATACTGAGCTAGATTTTAATCTTACAAGTAGTATGAACAAATCAGAAGAAAATGGCACTAATGAATTTGGTGCTTTCCCACCTGAAAATTTCAATGCAACTGATGGTAATTACACTTTTGAAGATGAAAGTGGAAACTATACCACTACTGGATTTGATGGTTTGATTAATGAAACGACTACGAATGCAACAACAGGGATTGTATGCAGAGATGGTAAGTTGATACCCATTTTATTATTATGCTTTTCAATATTATTTTATTTGTGTCTCTCAGTTCTGCCTTAAGCATATAGCATTAAAATTAACTGCAGCTGGAGGGTTTCACTACCAATTTGCCACCATTTGTTATTTTCCAAGAATTTTATAGGGCTGCGTGTCCTAGTGGTAAGGTCTCGGCTTTGGGGCCGGAGGGTTCCAGGTTTGAAACTCGATTCCACTGAAGATCCGTCATGTATGAGTCCTGTTGTACGCTAAATCATACGTAGTGGCCAAACGTCCTCCCGTTGGTGTGGCGTGGAAGTTTGGAGAGGGGGTGCTAGCTCAGGTGTCGTCCTTGTCATCTGATTGCAGTTCAAAATTACAGGGTCCGTCCCAAAATAGCCCTCATGTTGCTTCTAAACAGGACGTTAATATAACTAAACTAAACCAAGAATTTTATATAATTTTTCTGTCTATTTCTTTTTAAACTCTGCAGACCATACTTGTTTCCTTTTTATTAAGCCGGAAACATTATTTTAAGTGCTCTAACAAATATTGTATTGGAATTTTTGCTTCTAAGCCCTGGAAAATGAAAATATCAATAAACACTAAAGGGTTTTTGATGCCTTTGTCTAAGATATAATTGAAGCAAGCAAAAAATGCACAGATGATATCTTGTTGGCTGATAATTGAGATCAGAGTGGTATAGCTGATAAAAATTGACATAAGAGCAGTTTGATTCATCCAAAATTACAAGGAAGTATTGGTCGATTCCCTGATGGTATTGAAATTTCACTTCCCGAGTACTCAAAAGTAATTTGTGTGACCTAATTTCCAAAGTACAATTTATGAATGGTATTGGAATACCCCAATGATGCCAAAGTTATTGAGGCTCTGTACTTCAGCTATATTTGCAATCTGTCTTGGTTTGAATAGTAGCTTCATGCAGCTAACTCTTTAACAAACCAGTGAAATCTTCCAGAAGAATTTCCTTATTCTGCAGCTCTTTAAGTTTGAAGTTTAAGACTGAATGTAATATTTTTTAGGATATATTTTAGAATGATTTAACATCAAGAATGGATACATTATCATATTGCTGCCTTGGGATAAGACCTAAACTTTACTTTTCAGGAGAGTTAAATGGAAATTTTATTTTGGTCTCTGTTTTATATTTAAAATATTTCTTAACTTATAGGAAACTTGTTTCTTTGTTGAATATTGGACTTAAAATAGTTCTGCACATAAAAGATATGCTTCCAAAGAATAAAATAATGCATAGTATAGCCCAAAATTGAAAACTTTGAGCTAACATAGCTCTGCTCCAAGCCAGCGATATATGACATTTAAATATTCACCAATTATAACCCATGAGATAAGAAATCTATGACTGATGGTCTGCTGCAAGTCTATAAATTTTGTTTTACGATTTCATACTACTCTAATTAGCAGATCTTCATTTAAATTAGGGGGGGGGATGAAAAATCGAATTACTCTATGAAAATTCAGTGGAACCTGTAAGTGTCTATGCTTCAGATATTCTTAATGCTTTGCTAAAATCCCCTTCACACTTTTTTTTATCAGTTGCTAATAGGCATTTTGTCATATTGATCTACCTCAAATGTTAGCAGATTTGTTATGAATTAAGTATGCCACATTTTATTATTATTATTATTATGAAGGTTCTTTGACATCTTATATTGATAATGTATGTAATATTTTCCAGATCAGTTCATCTGTGTGCCTTTAAACATCTGTCTGAATAATACGTTCATGTGTGATGGTATACAAGATTGCCCAGATGGAGTGGATGAATTTAACTGTAAGTAAAAAATGTGCAGTACCTTACCAATATAACTTGTTCTAGCAAGTAATTATGGAAATGTATCATTTTCAGTAACATTTGTTCTTATTAATTTCAAAACTTCTGATTACAGGCCAAGATTCTTGTGGATTGAACTTCAGGTGCTCCAATACAAGCAATATGTGTATTATGACAGATGCTCACTGTGATGGAATTTGGGACTGTGAAAATGGCACTGATGAAGAAAACTGTAGTAAGTGATTTTTTTTTCTTCGCTAAATTTTAACTTTTTGGTAATCGAAGTAAAACTTATTTACTAGGTAAAATAAATTGAGTATGTTCTTAACCATTCCGTTACAGACTTGCTTAAGGAAAGCCAAACAAAGACTATTATCCCAATGTGTTGTGGCGAACCCACATGATTGTCGGTGGTTAGGGCAAGAATAGGCAGTTTTATAATAATAGGCTTAATTGTAGAAGAAAATCATAATGGAAAACAATACATGTTATAATTTTTAGTTGAATGGTAGGGCAAAGTATTGCCATTTATTATTACAGCATGTATTCTATATTTCAGAGAAAATTTACTAAAACTTAAAATATCACCAGATACTATCAAGTAAGTAATGTAACAAAAAGAGATATTGTCTGAGAAATATTATGTTCTGGCATCCTTCATCATATTTCACCTTTAAAAGTTAATTGGATGAGCTGATACTTGATTTTCTAATTGTGGTTACCCTCCGAATGCTGGCTTCCAAATCATCTCTACCCCTTCTCCCTTCGCTACACTTCTACAGGTTAGCCCATCAATATTCACCATAAAAATTAATGATTGTGGTTAGGACCAAGCTAGAAATTGCATATATCACTTAATTCTAAAAACACTGTAGTGCAATATGAGTTATATAGAAAATGTAAATAATATGAAAGAGTTTTAGAACTATGCATTCTTTATCATATAAATTGAAGATATTCTCTGTTTTTATATTGTGCTCATTTTCATGCATTTCACTTTTTCCGTTTAGAAATCGATGTAAAAAGTGAAACTCTAATGCACTTCATTTTCTAAACTGTGTCTTGAGATTATATTTCTTACATTATATAAATTTCGAAAAATATTGAGCAACAATAATAATAATTAGATTTCCTAAATAAGAAATTCTCAACATTTATTTCTAATTTTATGTTGTTTTTGCATTATTAATATTATGAGTGTTCAGTTAAATCACTTAGTTCTGTCTAATTTGTCAACAACAAATCAACAATTTCATCATCATATAATTTAATGAAATATATATGTAAATTTGAAATGTGAAAATGATTTTTATCACTAGCAAAATTAGAATGCATCGTAAACAACATAGTCACATAAAATACTGATAGTTAAGTTACAAATTATTGAACTTTCAATTCAGTTTTTATTTTCTGCTTTCTTTATAACTCCCACTGATCAATGAATATTTCTTTTATAGCTCCCACTGAATGCGCTAAACATGAAGTGATGTGTTTGGATCATAGTAAATGCATCAGACCCAGCGATATTTGTGACAATAAATATGACTGCAAAGACAGAAGTGATGAAGTTGGTTGTGGTAAGAAAAGTTACTTTCCAATTAGTTCTCCCACCCTGAATAAATATAAAGAAACCTTTATAAGCCAATAGTTAAGTGTAAATTCCATTCTCTTACTTTTTTGGAGAGTAATAATTGAATATTTCCTAGTTGCAATTTTGTAATGAGTGATTGATTGCTAGAAAAGGTATCGTGAATTACTCTATGCATGAGCTTTTTTCATTTTCAAATCATTACTAATACTGAAGTTCAAATTTGCCACTGTTGGATGTTTTAAAGAAAGTTGATGTTTTAAATCCCCTTCAATCAAGTTAGTATTTTAACTATGCTTACTTTTTAGTGGAAAGAACTACATGCGAATCTGGTGGTCGTTTCTTCTGTAATGATGGATTATGCATACCATGGTCTCTGAAATGCGATGGAGAATTTGACTGCAAAGACAAAGAAGATGAAGCAAACTGCAGTAAGTTCTTGTGATGCTTTTTCAATTATACAAAGAAGGAATTTCAGTTGTTAAAGTGAGCAATGTTTTTCCAAGAACTATTTATTCATGCCACAAATTTAAGCAAAAGGATTTTTTTTATTACTTAATCAGATCTAGTCAAAACACACTTGAAATTTATTATTATTATTTAAATATTAGTAATAGGAAGAGTTGATAATAAAAATTAGGGTCTTTTTAGTGTATAATGAAAACCAGATTAAAAACTTGCAGAAAGCTGTGCAATAAATCATATTATTTCTAGTTAAATACTCCTGAATATGATCTTAATGTAGATGTCATAATTAAATATATTCGGACAGAATTTTATTTTTAATCTTTTGATCATATTCAGCATAATAAATCTTTATAGTTAACACAGAGCTTGCTTAATTTCATAAATCTGTTTCTGTAGCCCTGAGACACATAGAAACACACATTGTATTCATAGGTGATGGGGTGCGCATAGTGCTCTGTCAACCTCAATTGCCAATGTTTATAATACTTTCTTTTTTAAATAATAACAAAGTATACTCTTAATTTTTCTAATTATTATTTTTCTTAATTCAATCCACATGTGATTTATTTTTATCTAATTTATTCTACAATAATCCTTAATAAAAGTAGCATAGTTAGTATTTTCTAATTATAGCAATTAAAGAAATCCATAAAAGTTATTCATCATTCTTATTGAATATCTAGTTTCCTAAAAAACCAAGCATTATAAATCACTATTTTAATAATCAATATAGTATTTAAAGTTGCTATATTTTAATTAGCTGAATGACATTGCTGTATTTCCATGTAGCTTGTCTCAACGATGAATTTCAATGCAATGATGGAAAGTGCCTCAAGAGTTCCAGCAGATGTGATGGCCACAAAGATTGCCATGATGGAGGTGATGAAATGGGATGTGTCAATGTTGATTCACAGCACATTGTAACAACTTATGAGCCTTATTCTGGAACATGGGCACTACTGTGTGCAGAAGATTTCAATCTTGATGACGGGCATTATTTGTGCCAAGAGCTTGGATTTGGGTAAGTGTGGAAGAAATTAAAATTTATTGTTGTCAACTGCATATTGTATTTTTTTCTGCAGTTTATACTATTAACAAAAAATAAAATTGTGCATTTGATTATGTTATCTGCTACTTACTATGCAATGATATTTTTACAACACAGTGGTTTATTTTATCATAAAATGAACTTTGTTTGATAATATGAATCTGTTTTATAAAGTGACTATCCAGTTTTAGTATTTGAGTAACTTACATATGATGCAAAACTCAAAACTATAATTCCTTTCAAAAGTTACTGTCCTGAAAAACCCTGAGGAGGGTTGCCTCAAATAGATGAGCCGAAGAAAGGAGGGATACAGATATAAAAACAATCGCAACATTTGGCAAACTAAGCGTATTTCCATTAGGCAAGGAGTCCATTTTTGCACGAAGTACAAAGATAAATGAAACTTCTGCCGGTTCTATCTACGCCTTCCTTCACCCCCAAAATGCAGTGGAATATCCCGTTTCCGTAATGACCGCCACCGTCATGTCTGGTGTCTAAGGTTTTTCGTGTGGCGGTAGGACAGTAATAGACCCCACACACCCTTATTGTTAGTGCCTAATCTTAATAACAAATGCCTCTAGTAAAATCAAATGTGATCCAAATTTTGCAAAAATAAATTTAAAAAAACTTTTGAGTGTTTCAAATGCTTAAATCTCAATCTTTTATTAATTCAGACTGGTAACTAATTGTGAAACTGATTTACTTTCTAGTTAATGACTTTTAATTATCTAATTTATTCATTGTTTTAAGCTATAGCTGAATTTAATTGAGGGCACACCTTGAGTAGGTGTAATAATTGTTTTTTATTAATTTATTTCAGGCATGCTTTAAAGACTGATAAAATACACGTTTCATTCAATGGAACATGGATGGCTATGCGAAGAGATAACTTAACAGATAGTTCTCTTTGGACAGAACGAGTTGCATTTGTTGAAAGTTGTACTAGTAGTTTAGCAGCAGCTGTGGAATGCCAGAAATTTGGTAATTATATTTTTTATATGTATTCATTTTTATGTGTTCCATTAATTCATTCTTTTGTTTTTATATGCATATTTATTTGTTTGGGTCTACAATTTAAAAACAAAATTTTAATATAGATTTGTAAAGATTTATGAAAGGATGCTATTATGTTGATGTAATTAGTGTGTAATGGGATTTTTTTTAAAACTTTTTTTTTTGCAACTATTGATAACTCACTTCCCAGAGATTCCTTTCAGCTTAGTGACATTTCTTTGGGAATTTGATTGTTTATATTATTATGTATTAATTTTTGTTGTATTGCTTCTATTCTATATATTGAACTTAAGAACAGTAAATGTAAGATTCTGTGATATAAGACACTTTTTTGTGTACGAATCAAAAGAAAAAGGAATGATTAAAATAAAACTAACAGTAGCTAAATATTCATTTAAAAGTATTCAGTGTTAGTGTGGCAACTGCAATATTACAGATTAATCGAATTTTACTGTCATAGGAAGAAACAATTATTGTGAGAAACATAAAACTCTCTAGATTTACTGTCAAATTTGAATTTTGTGTCAGATAAAAAAAATAATTTTATT